>UESW01001945.1:170422-319440 GCA_900491605.1 Calamus simplicifolius | reverse complement strand
ACAACGAACCCAGCTGGTTTTCAAGGTTCACCAGCACAAAACCTTACACACAAGCAACTGCTTGCACAAGGCAATCTGCCTCAACTGATTCAATCACCTGATTGACTCAGTTCATAAGAAAAACAAGAATGTTTGATACAACAACTGCTCCTTAAATGAGCAAATAAGACAAGTTAACTATTCAAACAAAGAGATAGAAATGTAAGCATGATTTGTAGATCTTTATGGCTTGATTCTTCTCCTCTTTCTTGCTTTTGAATGGATCTTCCTTGAGTATTCTCTTGAAGCTCGGAAGAACAGATGAAGAACAGGAACTAGGGCTTGCTTATTTGCTTCTTCAAACTTAGAAATCTCTTCAAAATGAAAGTGTGAAGACTAGGGATTTCTCTCTTTTCTCTTAGGGAATCAATACAATCTTTCCTTTTGATTTTTTCCCTCTGATTTTCTCTCGGATTTTTCTCTTCTTTTTCTTCTCTATTTTTCTTTTCCCATCTTTCAAACGGTCACATCCCTCATGCTCTTATAGATCCTTCCAAAACTAAAAATAGATGAAAACTATCTGTTAGAATCAAAATGGAAGAAAAGTTAGAAATAAATAAGGTAATAGCCATTGAGATTTAAAATAAAAAGTAAGGTTTAGAGACATTCTGACACATCTGAAAGTCATTTCTGACAATCTGGAGTCGGCTCTGACTTTCCTGGGGTCGACTCTAACTTTAAATCCCCAAAACAGCCCGATTTGGAGTCTGCTCTAACTTTTCTGGGGTCGACACATTTTTCTTCTGGAGTCGACTCTAACTCCTCAGGTGTCGACTCTAATTTGAGACCCAAAAAACCATGTCTTTGTTTTTCTGCTGGGGTCGACTCTGCAGGTTCCAGGTGTCGACTCTAATACGTGCCATTTTTCGGAGTCGACTCTGTGATTCTAGGTGTCGACTCTAATGTCTGCAATCTTACCTTAACATTAGAATTAAGCTCCGAACTTGATTTCTCTCGAGATTTTGATCATTTAAACAAGTTATAAACTGAAACACTTAATCAAAATCATTAGTAACTTCATGAGTTATACTCAAATAGTTTTGTTTATCATCAAAATTAATAATTGGGTCAACAATCTCCCCCTTTTTGATGATGACAAAAACTTTGAGTATATGCATTAGAATTCATGAGCATTGTAAACTTTATCAAGACTTTAAATTTGTTCAATTTAAGAAATAAGCCACAGTTTCAAAATAAGCCAAATTGATCAATAATGATCAACATGAACTGTATCAAATAAAAATTACGCTCCCCCTGCATAATATAACTCCCCTTTTCTTTATGCATATTTCTTTTAGATTGAATATATTTAAATTCTCATTCACTCTCTCCCTTATGTATGATACCATTTTTTCTTTCTCTTATGCATATACAATTCTTCTTTTCTCCCCTTTTTTGTTATCAACAAAAAGGTGAAAAACAATTGTATAAAGAATTTTAAAGTGATATTCAAATTTAGAAAAATTGAAGAATAGATATCATTCATTGCAATCATCATTGTATCAAACATTGTATAATTCATTCAAACAGTGTTTCATTACATCAAAACATTGCATTACATCATGTACCAAGATACAAAATAGTAAATGTCCTAAGTACAAGCTATCAAAATAACATAAAAGCTAAATTTTGATTTGACAGGATCTTAAAGGCTAATTGTTATTTGACTTGAGTTGGCTTGGATAGGCATCGATATAGGATGTAGAAGGTCAATCAAGTATTTTGTAGACAATTCTCTTCAGATGACCTATTAATTCCATAATCTCATCTTTCTGTGATCGCTTGAAGCCTTCAAGACATCCCTCAATCTGAGTAACAACAAAATTTATATCCCTTTTTAGTTGTCCAGTGGCTCAAGGTAAGCTCTAGATCCATCTGTGATCCCTTTCAGCCTTTCAAAAATCTTGTGAAGCTCAGAGGATAGGGTATCCATAGATCTGTCCAATGAAGATGCAATCATGTCAAGCTTAGCAAGAGCTGCCTCATCTCATCTCTCATCTCTGAATAATGCTCAGTCAATAAGGCCCTGAGCTGATCAAGCTGCCTCTTTGAAAAGCCTACTGACTCAGCAAACAAACTTGATGCCACCTAAGGGGGGTGAAGAAGTACTCGGTCCAGCAACAGATGGTCCAGGGACATCCTCATCTCTGGCCTCCTCAATTCTGGCTTCTTGTCCTCTCCTTTGCCACTGGCCATTAACTTTTCTGAAGCCCATTCTATGAATAGTGGAGATGATGTAGAAGTCAGTATATCTGAGATTTCTTTGCGGTTCTTTCTCCATTATCTTTACACCTTGGCTTCTGAACACCAGTGTGAGAACCATACCATATGGCAGTGTAGATCTTTTCTTTGTAGTTGCCTCTGCCATATAACTAATCATCATCCTGGCCAAATTTACTGGTTGACCAGTAATGATACGATCCATCAGAAGAATGTCTCGCTCTGAGACATACTCGAACCTTCCAATCTTAGGAAACAAGATTCTGCCATAAATATTATGAAGTAATATGAGTTCCAAGTTGAGTTGATTTTCCATTACCTCTTCAAACTCAGAAACTTCCCTCCCAAGCATCCTTGATAGGGCTCCACCTCTGTCATCATGCTGACTGGCAGTCAAACCAACATGGGCATCTCCAAAAGATTTTCTAGTGACTCTGTAGTGATCACCACTCTGGTTCCATGCATAAAACTTACAAGACCTCCTTCCCCTCTATATATCACTGTAGAACTCCTTCACAAGGGTAGGGTAGGTCGGAACATCCAGTGAGCAAATCTTCTCCCAACCCATTTTTCTTATTTGTCTCCCGATAGAAAAACCTTCCAACTCAAATAGATCAAAATCTACCTTCCTTCCCATAGTGATAACCTTCCCGGCCAACAAGTCAACGTGGGTGGATGATGGAGAAGCCTTTGGAGTAGAAGAAGAGGAAGACGAAGAGCTTGAAGACGATTGCCTCGCAGTTCTTCGAACGGAGCATCTCCCGGTGGGAATGGCTGCACCAAACATGGATCCTCATCTCTTGGGAGCCATTGGAGGTCAATGGAGGTTGGAATCAAGGGTTTTGAAGAGTTTGGAAAAGTTTGGAATGCTTTGGAGAAGGATTTGAAAAAGATTTGAAAAGGATTGAGTCATTAAAAGTGTCGACTCTGCCCTAATAAAGTGACGATTTTTCACTTAGAGTCGACTCCCGCAAAGTGAGGTGTCGGCTCCGAACAAAAAATCAATCAGCGCTCGAATTAGAGTCGGCTCTGTAGAAGCCGGAGTCGGCTCTAATGAGCAGACAGAAAGCTCTAAAGATAAGGTGTCGACTCCAAGACTGAAGGTGTCGACTCCACAATAGTTTCAGTGAAAAAAGTGAATTTCAAGGATATGAAACTAATCAAAATCTAGATAAATTCTCCTTAATAATTGGGGAATCAATGAATCAAACTTCTAGATAAATTCCCTTATAAAGTGTAAAAGATTTTCAAGAAATTTACCGAAATTTAGATAGTTTTCCTTGAGAGTTTCAGAAAATTAATCTAAAGGATCACAAACTCCTAAATCTCCTCTAAGATAACAATATCTCTCCTCACTCAAAGGTTTGATAAAAATATCAGCCAATTGATCATTAGTGTTCACATAATCAAGACAAATATCATTATTAGCGACATGTTCTCTAATAAAGTGATGTCTAATTTCTATGTGTTTAGTTCTAGAATGTTGAATTGGATTCTTAGTTAGATTGATTGCACTAGTATTATCACATATAATAGGAATTTTATCAAGTGTGATGCCATAATCTTCAAGTTGTCGCTTAATCCAAAGGATTTGAGCACAGCAGCTTCCAGCCGCAACATACTCTACCTCAGCAGTGGATAATGCAACCAAATTTTGCTTCTTGCTAAACCAAGAGATTAAGTTACCTCCTAAAAATTGGCATGCACCACTTGTACTTTTTCTATCTAATTTACATCCAGCATAATCAGAATCAGAATAAGCAATCAAATTAAGTGTTGAGTCTCTAGAATACCATACTCCTACATTTTTAGTTCCATTTAGATATCTAAAGATTCTTTTAACAGCAATAAAATGTGATTCTTTAGGTTCATATTGATATCTTGCACATAAACAAACAGCAAACATGATATCAGGTCTACTTGCAGTTAAGTAAAGTAGAGATCCGATCATACCTCGGTAATGTTTTTGATCTACTTTTTTACCATCTTCATCTTTGTCCAGCTTGCATGAAGGACTCATTGGCATGCCAAGAGGTTTAGCAGATTCCATACCAAACTTCTTAAGTATTTCCTTCATGTACTTTGCTTGGTTAATGAAAATTCCAGCTTTCTCTTGTCTAATTTGAAGTCCAAGGAAGAAGTTAAGTTCTCCCATTATGCTCATCTCGAATTCTCCTGCATTAACTTAGCGAATTCTTGGCAAAGAAGATTGTTAGTAGCACCGAAGACAATATCATCAACGTAAATCTATACAACCAATAAATCCATTTCTTTTCTTTTTAAAAACAAGGTTTTGTCAACATTTCTCTTGTAAATCCATTTTCAATCAAAAATTTACTCAATCTATCATACCAAGCTCTAGGTGCTTGTTTTAAACCATAAAGTGCTTTGTGTAATTTAAAAACATGGTTTGAAAATTCATGATCTTCAAAACCAGGAGGTTGTTCAACATAAACTTCCTCATTTATAAAACCATTTAAAAACATACTTTTAACATCCATTTGAAATAAGTCAAAATTCATATGACATGCAAATGCAAGCAATAGTCTAATGGCTCTAATCTAGCTACAGGAGCAAAAGTTTCATCAAAATCTATTCCTTCTTCCTGATTATATCCTTTTGCAACTAGCCTAGCTTTATTCCTAATGACTGTGCCATTTTCGTTAATTTATTTCTAAAAACCCATTTAGATCCTATTATAGGGTGGTCTCTAGGTCTATCTAATAGGGTCCATACATTATTCCTAGTGAATTGATTTAACTCTTCTTGCATAGCTAACATCCAATTGCTATCTTTTTCAGCTTCTTCATGGTTTCAGGTTCTATTTGAGATACAAATGCAAGATGATTATTGATATTTCTCATTGATGATCTAGTTCTTACTCCTTGAGATGGATCACCTATGATCAAATCCCTTGGATGACCATAGCATATCTCCAATCTCTAGTAGATCTATATCATTATGAGCAGTATCAATAACATCAGCCAAGATAAATCATCATCTTTAGCTTCTTGTTCATGATCTGAAGATACATCTAATTTTTCAATACCTCTTTCAAGTAAACTTGTATCTTCCTCATCATCAATCTTTTCCGAACTTGATGCTAAAGACTCATCAAAGACTACATGAATGGATTCTTCTACAATAGACTCTTCTTATTAAATACTCTATAGGCTTTACTAGAGGTTGAATATCCTAAGAAAATGCCTTCATCAGATTTAGCATCAAACTTTCCTAAGATTATCTTTACCATTATTATGAATGAAACATCTACAACCAAATGCATGAAAGTAGCTAAATTGGTTTCCTATTATGCCATAGTTCATAGGGTGTTTTCTTAAGGATAGGTCTAATTAGGGCTCTATTTAGGATGTAACATGTTGTTTATAGCTTCGCCCAAAAGTATTTAGGAAGTTTGCTTTCACATAGCATGGTACGGGCCATGTCTTCTAGAGTCCTATTTTTCCTCTCTACAACTCCATTTTGTTGAGGTGTTCTAGGTGCAGAAAAATTATGATGTATGCCATTTTCAAAACAGAATTTTTCAAATAAGTGATTTTCAAATTCAGTCCCATGATCACTTCTTAGAGACACTATGGTAGTGTTTTTCTCATTTGTGACTTTCTTGAAAAAATTAGGAATATTGAGAAAGTCTCATCTTTATGAGCCAAAAATATTACCCAAGTGAATCTAGAGTAATCATCTACTATCACAAGACCATATTCTTTCCTCCTAGACTAGTGGTTCTAGTAGGTCCAAAAAGGTCCATGTGTAGTAGCTCAGGGGCCTAGTAGTTGAAACAACATTTTAGATTTGAAAGAATTTTTGTTTGTTTTCCAAATTGACATGCATCACAATTCGATTATTTTCAAAATCTAAGCTAGGAATCCTTTAACTAAATCCATTTTAGCAATTTAAAATTAAGTGTGTGCTTGCATGACCTAATCTACGATGCCATAGCCATCCAATCTCATTCATCTTAGCATTATCAGCAACTAAGCAATGATTACTTGAGATAAGTTATTCAAATCAATTAAGTATACATTGCCATTTCGTTTTCCAACAAAATAATGCTATATCAATGGGATTAGTGACAGTGCAAATAGAAGCTTCAAAAGAAACTTTGAAACCTTTATCACACAATTGACTAATACTAATTAAATTATGCTTTAATCCATTAACATATAATACATTTCAATATAGGTAGATGGAGTTATTTGAATCTTACCAATGCCCATGATTGGCCTTGACCATTATCACCAAAAGTAACTACTCTCCTCTTTTCGTCTCAAGGGTGATGAATTGATCTTTGTCACCCGTCATGTGTCTTGAGCAACCACTATCAAGATACCATTTTCTTTTCAATCCGATTGGCTGCAAGACACTCCTGCAAAATATTCATCTCTTAATTTTAGGTACCCAAGCTTTCTTGGGTCCTTCATGGTTAGAAGCAATGAATACTGTTCCTTTAGGAACCCAAATCATCTTTCTTTTATCATGTGGAGTTTTACACATATAAGATTTATGTCCTTTGTTTCATATTTAAAACAAGTAATATTTGATGATTTTGCATGTACAAAAATATTTTTCAAAGATTTTTGCTTTTTAAGTGGATTATATCCTAATCCGGCTTTATCAAAAATAACCTTTTGATTATCCAAAATCATATTTAGTTTGATAGAGCTTAAAGTAAATTTGTCAACAATGGGTTTAAGCCTATCAACTTTATTTTTCAAATTTTCATTTTCTTTCTTTAGAAATTCATTTTCTACAATATGCTTTTCATTTTCTAAAGATAGATTTTGCATTTGATTCTTCAAATCTTTATTTTTTGAGCTCAGATTTGCATAATCATCAATTAGTTCATAAAAAGCACTATGCAATTCTTCAAATGTAAAATCATCTAGAAAACTCGGACTCACCTCATCATTATCTGCCATGAAGCAAAGATTGGCTATTTCTTTCTTTTCATCTTCTTCGGAACTTGAGCTTTATGAATCACTCTAGGTAGCCATCATTGCCTTCTTTTTGAATCTCCAGGGGGCCTTTTTGAGTTGTGGACATTTAGATTTGAAATGTCCCGGTTTCTTGCATTCAAAAATTTCCTTTTCTTTTCCTTTGTCCTCATCTTTTCTAACAAAGGGCTTTTTCTTTTCAAATTTCTTCTTCTTTATGAATCTCTTGAATTTCCTTGTGATGAGTGCCATGTCCTCATCATCACTATCTTCGAATTCATCATATTCTTCCTTACATTCTGAAATTTTGAGAGCCATAGTCCTTTTCTTCTTTGACTCATCTTTATTAACATGTTGCTTGACTTGAAGCTCATGAGTCATCAAAGATCCCAAAAGTTCTTCTAGGGGTAGAGTGCTCAGATCTTTTGCCTCTTGTATTGCAGTGACTTTAGCTTCCCATGTCCTAGGCAAAGAATGCAACACCTTTCTCACAAGATCAGAGTTATCATAAGATTTACCAAGACTTTTTAAACCATTAACAATGTCAGTAAATCTTGTAAACATATCAGAAATAGATTCACATGCATCCATTTTGAACAATTCATATTTATGAACAAGCATGTTAATCTTAGATTCCTTTACCTAATTGGTTCCCTCATGGGTAACCTCTAATTTATTCCAAATTTCTTTAGCAGACATGCAAATAGATATGATTAAATTCATTTGCATCTAAAGAACAGTACAAAACATTCATAGCCTTGGCATTTAGTTGTGCCAACTTCTTATCATGTTCATCCCATTCCATTTTCGGTTTAGGAATTTTCATGCCATTAAGTGTAGTGGGTGTGTGAGGTCCATTGACTAAATACTCCATAGAACATAGTCAAGTAATTGAATGAATATTTTCATTCTAGCTTTCCAATAAGAATAATTAGAACCATTAAATAAAGGAGGATGATTCGTAGATTGTCCTTCAGAAAAGGTTGAGCCAACTTGAGCTACCATTTGGATCTTTAACCTTTGATTGTTAGATCAAGGAAAAATGAGCACTAGCTCTGATACCAATTGTTGTCCCAGATAGCAACCCAAGAGGGGGGTGAATTGGGTCTTTTAAAAAATTTAAACTCTTTTGAAGTAAAACCTTCAACTTAAAATAAATCATAGATATGCAACAATTAAAACAGAATATGCAATGAGGAGATGAAGAGGAAGAGATAAAGAGTCAAGCACTGCAAACACAGAGATTTTATAGTGGTTCGGTGTACCTACACCTACGTCCACTCCCAAGTACCTCTTGGGTCCACACTATAATCAACCTTGATTACAGCAGAGTTGTTTCACAAGATCACAACTCAAACTTGTTGTTTTCCCAGGCGCACAACGAACCAAGCTGGTTTTCAAGGTTTACCAGTACAAAACCTTACACACAAGCAACTGCTTGCACAAGGCAATATGTCTCAACTGATTCAATCACCTGATTGAACTCAGTTCACAAGAAAAACAAGAATGTTTGATACAACAACTGCTCCTTAAATGAGCAAATAAGACAAGTTAACTATTCAAACAAAGAGATAAAAATGTAAGCCTGATTTGTAGATCTTTGTGGCTTGATTCTTCTCCTCTTTCTTGCTTTTGAATGGATCTTCCTTGAGTATTCTCTTGAAGCTCGGAAGAACAGATGAAGAACAAGAACTAGGGCTTGCTTGTTTGCTTCTTCAAACTTAGAAATCTCTTCAAAATGAAAGTGTAAAGACTAGGGATTTCTCTCTTTTCTCTTAGGGAATCAATACGATCTTTCCTTTTGATTTTTTCCCTCTGATTTTCTCTCGGATTTTTCTCTTCTTTTTCTTCTCTATTTTTCTTTTCCCATCTTTCAAACAGTCACATCCCTCATGCTCTTATAGATCCTTCCAAAACTAAGAATAGATGAAAACTATCCATTAGAATCAAAATAGAAGAAAAGTTAGGAACAAATAAGGTAATAGCCGTTGAGATTTAAAATAAAAAGTAAGGTTTAGAGACATTCTGACACATCTGAAAGTCGTTTCTGACAATCTGGAGTCAGCTCTAACTTTCCTGGGGTCGACTCTAACTTGAAATCCCCAAAACAGTCCGATTTGGAGTCTGTTCTAACTTTTTTGGGGTCGACACATTTTTCTTCTGGAGTCGACTCTAACTCCTCAGGTGTCGACTCTAATTTGAGACCCGAAAAACCATGTCTCTATTTTTTTGCTGGGGTCGACTCTGCAGGTTCCAGGTGTCGACTCTAATCCGTGCCATTTTCCGGAGTCGACTCTATGATTCTAGGTGTCGACTCTAATGTCTGCAATCTTACCTTGACATTAGAATTAAGCTCCGAACTTGATTTCTCTCGAGATTTTGATCATTTAAACAAGTTATAAACTGAAACACTTAATCAAAATCATTAGTAACTTCATGAATTATACTCAAATAGTTTTGTTTATCATCAAAATTAATAATTGGGTCAACAATTGCTCTGATACCAGGTTTTAGGATCAAGCCCCTTTACAATCTTACCAAAAGCTATAGCTATCAGTAAAGGCGGCACTTTATTTCCTTAAGCCCCAAGGCTGATTCCTGCAGGGCACCCCCTACAGTTCACAATGGCAGCGTAGAGCCCCACGCTAAGTGGCGGGCGGACATGAGAGGCTTCACAGTGCATCCATGTGTCACGCATCGGTTGGTTGGGCTGTCAAGCACCGATGCCTTATGTGGGCCCCCATAAGCCTATGGCAGCGAATCACAAGGGAGACGCTGGCCCCCATAAGCCAACAATTCTCCCCCTCAGCGACACCCGGGGGATTCGAACCAACAACCTCGCTCTCATACCAGGTTTTAGGATCAAGCCCCTTTACCATCTTACCAAAAGCTATAGCTATTAGTAAAGGCAATACTTTATTTCCTTAAGCCCCAAGGCTAATTCCTGCAGGGCACCCCCTATAGTTCACAACAGCAGCGCAGAGCCCCATGCTAAGCGGCGGACGGACATGAGGGGCTTCGCAGTGCGTCCATGTGTCACACACCAGTTGGTTGGACTGTCAAGCACCGATGCCATATGTGGGCCCCCATAAGCCCATGGCAGCGAATCACAAGGGAGACGCTAGCCCCCATAATCTAACACACCCCTTTCGCCTTACAGATGTGGGCCCGCTTCGTCATAGGGGCGAAGGGGCATTTGATGTGGATGATCTAACGTCGTTAGGGTTAATAGAGAAAGTAACTGATGGGGCTCCCGCCTCGGCCTCCGAGGCCCCTTGGCCTCCGAGGTCCCTTCGGCCTCTGAGGCCCCCTCGGCCTCTGAGGTCCCTTCGGCCCTTGAGGTCCCCTCGGCCTCGAATCTAGTCCCCTCAACATCGGCCTCGGATCCGGAGCCCCCACCTAGGCCTCCGAGGTCCCTTCGGCCCCCGAGTTCCCCTCGGCCTCGAACCTGGCATCCCCTCGGCCTCTGAGGCCCCATCGGCCTTCGAGGTCCCTTCTGCCTCCGAGGCCCCCTCGGCCTCCATGGTCCCTTCGGCCCCCGAGGTCCCCCTCGGACCTGGCGTTTCCTCAGCCTCGGACCCGGCGTTCCCTCGTCCTCGGCCTCGGACCTGGTGTTTCCTCGGTCTCGGGCCTAGGGGATACCCTAGCTTCGGACCTCATGTCCCACCATCTCAAGCTGCCTGACACACCCACATGGCCCACCAACCGCCTGTGACGGCCACGTGGCCCACTACTTATTGCAACAGTGCATGGCAATAACACCTGCCACCAGTAGCACTACACCTGGCAGGTAGCTAGCGGAGCAAGACACCTCTGACATGCTCAGTATCGGTTGCGACTTGTCGCTGTCAGTCTTGTCCTCCGTCCGCTATCGGACAAAGGCACCTCAAAATCAACCACCTTCTGAAAGCGAAAAAAGGAACCCTCAAACAGGTATAAAAGCCCACACTCACAATGATGAGGGGGATCCAAAACTTAAAAACTCTTTGGCTATCTCTTCCGATAGTCCTCTTCTGTTTCCAAGTTGCTTACTTGAGCGTCGGAGGGTCCCCACCGGTGCAACCGATCTCGTGAACTTTCTTGTAGGAGCTCTTTGAGGATAAGGATCTCCGTTCCCCGACGTTGAAGGGGGCGACTTAGCATCAATAGCACCTTAAAAAATTATTGAAGCACTTTAATAGAAACCAAGTATCTTAGCACGTAAAAAGATGGCATTACCATTGGCTGGTCACATTAAGCTCTCCAAGACTATATCACCGAGTTCTGAGATAGAGGCCGAGGAGATATTCAGAGTACCTTATGCTTTAGGTGTTGGCAGTCTCATGTATGCTATGGTGTATTATAGGCCTGACCTTACATATGTTGTTAGCCAGGTTAGCAGGTTAGTAGATTCATGGCTAGTCCAGGTAGAGCACATTGGAGAGCTCTGAAAGGGATCTTCAAATATCTTGTTGGCACAATCAGTGTTCGTATATGCTATGGATATGGTGGCATGGAGGATGGCACTAGACTGACCATGGAGGCTCAGGATCGGGTAGCAGGTTTTGTTGATGTTGACTATGGAGGTGATTTGGACACTTGGAGGTCACGACAGGGCATGTTTTTATGTTGAATGATGGTCCAATATCATGAAGGTCAAGTCTGCAACCAGTGACACTTTGTCTACTATAGAGTCAGAGTATATTGGTATTTTTGAGGCTGAAAAGAAGGCTATGTGGCTAAAAGGTCTTGCACTGGAGATGGGGATAGCATAGGGGGTGATCAGGGTATTTTCTGATAGCCAAAGTGCTTTATGTTTGGTTCAAAACCTGATCTATCATGCTAGGACCAAACATATTGACATCATATACCATAGGATCAGGAAGCTTGTGGAGGATGGTGAGTTGGAGCTTGTGAAAGTGTTTACCAAAGATAACTTAGCGGATGCACTCACTAAGGTACTACCTCGAGATAGCTTCTTCAGATGTGGAGCACTGATGGGATTGATGGACCAGATGGAGCTTACTGTAACTTTGATGCACCAAGGTGGAGATTGTAAGCTCATATGTGGTACATCAAAGTATAGGTGAGCCACACATGTTTGAAAGCTTAGGCTACATAAGTTCTCAGGTTCCTAAGTCATTTGGGTCGGCTTGTGACCCAAGAATAGAGAGCATATTAGTCATGGGTGTACATGACTTGGATTTGAATGCTTTCTTGCATGGCTTAGAAGGGAGTTTTTTGATAGAATGTTTAATAACCTAATTGTAGGTTATAGGACTGGGTCCACAAGGATTTGGCTCAGTTTTTTGGATAGACTTCCATATTTTAGGAAGTTTATTATGGAGTTAGTTACGGACTGGTGCGAAGATATTTTATCATCATGATTATTTAAGGCTCTCTCTGGATGTAACCGGATAGACAGAAGAACCAGAAATAAAGGCATTCTCTTTTTCTTCTATATCCATCTATTCTTCTTCTCTATCTTTCCTCATGTGCATGATCTTGACAGAAGCTGCACAACACAGGCAAATCCTTTATTCTTGCCAGCTGCAATGTCAGTAGCTTCAGCTGCTCCTAAAACTCATGTAAATTTTATCGGCATATATGGAAGGTAATGTGTGGCTCAGGCTAATGATAGACAACAACAAAATAATATGAGACTTTTGACATGATCATATGAGCCTTCTAGATCTCGGTCTCACAAGGGAAATTCTAGATGGAAGAAAGCGAGCACCTCATTCTCCCAAAAATTTGGTTCACGCATCAAAGAAATAGAGAACTTAGCAGTTTGACTTGTCTTCAACAATGTAGACAGAAAACATCAAAAAGTTCAACTAAACAATATAATTCCATTCATATTGCGTGTACATAAATTTTAAGAATAGGTTACTCCGCAGCTTACTAGAAATAATGCATAGCTAGAATCAACAACTCCATTATCTTTATGTTGAACAATATCATGAAGGCTATCATCGCTAGAGCTAACATTCATGGATGATGATAATTTTTGGTGCTTTGACAAAGGTAACATTATTATGGCACTTAAAACTATATCCAAAAGATAATCAATAGTATTAGAAAAGTAGTTACAAAAGTATCGAAAAATTTATGTGGTTCGGCAATTTGCCTACGTTCATGAAAGGTTTTTGATTCTTCTTTATTGAGAGAGGCTCACCGGCTATAGAAATCTATTAGGGTTTTTATCTCTGCACGCCACACTCGCCCGCCTGCCATCCTTGGCTCGAGCTGCTAAATCTATGTGCGCCATCCTTAGCTCGGGCTATCAAATCTATGCGTGCCATTCTTGGCTCGGGCTATCAAATCTATGCTTGCATCCTTTGCTCGGGCTATCAAATCTATGCGTGCCATCCTTTGCTCGGGCTACCAAATCTATGCACGCTCATGCTTTTGGCAGGCTCTCACTTACTGCTCCTAGCATGGGTTGCCAAATTTACTGCGCGCCCGAATCCATCCAAATCTGCCCAATTATGATAGCTGCCAAATCTGTGTGCCACTTTCAATTTTGCATGCCGTTGCCTTGTTCGCCTTACCTCATCACGCTAACGTGTCTTGGCCAATCGGTGCAAAGCTGGAAGGATTATGAGCCATTGTTTAACACATTGTAAATACAATCCTCTCCACAAGCACCCAATACCTAATTAAAGGCATCCGTGGAAATCAACAAACCTGAAAGACAGGTTGCATTTCACCAAACATTAGAAAAAAAAAGTACTAGAATCTAATATTGCAGAAAAAGGGAAGAAAAGGTTAAAATGGATTATTTCTTAATTTTGTCATGGAAGATGAAGTTGATTAGGCTAGATTCTGTGAAGACCACATCTAGTGGGCACTAATTTGCATCCCTAATGCTCTAAACCAAGAAGTTCTCAACATGCCTCTTTGCTCAAAACAATGGGAGAATTATTTTTTACAAAAGAAAAAGAAGTGTTGGAAGCCTTTAGACTGATTTCCAGTCAATATGGCCCATGCCGGTTACGTGCCAGCTAGATTGTTACCTTGGCACTCATTCAAGCCCAACTTTGGTCAAGTTTTAGAATGGCATGTGCCATTCAACATGTACCAGATGCAAAATCTTGATTATCTATGATTTTATATAGATTTCAATTCTACATGGATAGACCTTTGAAAAGCATGACCCTGTATCACGCTGAAAAGCAAAGTTGGTGTGAGTCTTAAATGTATGTCTCCATGCCTAAATAAGAACAATCATGTCAACACATCACTTGCTTCTTGAGATTCATGTGCATGAAGAAAAATTTTGCAGACCAAGCACAAAATAACTATTGCAAACTTTTGTATATTGAAGTCAGTAGATATGAAAGAACAGTTTTCGGTATAACCATAACAAAGCCCATAAACTAATTTAGCAAAATCATACAAAGTGAGCTCTAGGTGATGGATGCCTTTCTATTCCAATATTATCAACTCTATTAAACTCATGCCACCAAATAAGACAAACAAAAATATATCTTTTTGGTCAACAAAACATTGAGTATTTGAAAAGCAAATAACAAGCATACTCTTGTCTCCCCAAAAATGGCTTCGATGTTTCACTGTATCCCTGTTCTTGAGATGATGTTGTGGAATCAATTGTGCTAGAATCACCACTTGCATGAGCAATAGCATTTGCTCGAGCTTAATTCCCATGCTTGGAGACTTCCAAATTCAGGTGCAGGCAAATCCTTTACTCTTGTCAGCTGCAATGTCGGTAGCTTCAGCTGCTCTTGAAACTCATGCAAATTTTATCAACATACATGGAAGGTAATGCATAGCTCAGGCTAAGGATAGACAACAACAGAATAATACGAGACTTTTGACATGATCATATGAGCCTTCTAGATCTCAGTCTCACTAGGGAAACACTAGATGGAAGAAAGCGAGCACCTCATTCTCCCAAAAATTTGGTTCACACATCAAAGAATTGGAGAACTCAGCAGTTTGACATGTCTTCAACAATGTAGACAAAAAACATCAAAAATTCTACTGAACAATTTAATTCTATTCATATAGCATGTGCATAAATTTTAAGAATAGATCACTCCACAGCTTACCATAAATAATGCATAGCTAGAATCAACAACTCCATTATCTTTACGTTGAACAACATCATGAAGGCTATCACCACTAGAGCTAACATTAATGGATGATGAATTTATAGTGCCTTGACAAAGATAACATTATTATGGAAGCCAACACTATATCCAAAAAGATAACTAATAGTATTAGAAAAGTAATTACAAAGGTATCAAAAGAGTCAAAAAAAAAAAAGGGGTGGGGGGACCATATGGTAGATAAACTTAATGATGGACTAAGAAAGTTCAATTAAGGTTTAAGACTAAAGAAGAATGCTATAGAAAAGTATTTAAATGTAGAAGTATAAAAATATACAAAAAGTATAACATGGCTAAAAAAGAAATTAAAATAATAGTATCTAACGTTTAGATTTAAGGCATATATATGAAAAGTTATATTGCAAGTTAAAAACTAAAGATGAAGAAAATGGTATACATAAGATTGTAAGACTAGGAAAAAGAAAATTAGAAATATGATTTAGATTAAATACATTAAATATGAAGATAAAAAAGTTTTGATTAAAGGGGGCAAAATCAAAAACTATGGAGAAAATATTTTAATAAATTATTGATGAAAGTTGTGTAGATAATTTAGAATACCTTACTAGTTTTATTAAGGATAAAGATACCATATTCACAGGATTGGGATTTCTAAGGTTAAAGAGGATATAAAAAAATAAAAATAAAAAGAGCAATGGGATCCAACAAAATTTCCATCTAGATTTGAAAATAATTTAATTCTTTAGGAGTACCTTTGGTGACATTTATTGAACATCATCTTACATACTAAAAAGATGAATGAAAATATAGCACTATAATCTCAATTTATAAAAGTAATGATAACATTCAAATTTGTTCTAATTATCATGATGTTAAACTTATAGGTCACACTATAAAACTTTAGGAAAGGATAATTGAGCATAGATTGGAATATAATAGAAAATAATTAGAGAATCAATTTAGTTTTATTCCATAAAGGTTGACTATAAAAGCTCGTTTTTCTTTAGAGGTTAATAGAGATATATGAAGAAAAGAAATAATATTTTTATATAATTTTTATTAATTTAAAAAAATCATATGATAGAGTCTCTTAAAAAGTTTCTTATAATGGGTGCTAAATAAGAAAAAAGTATTCATTACATATATTAAAATAATAAAAGGTATGCATGATAAAGCAGTTACTAGTATAAGAACTACTAGTAGTACTATTGAATTTTGAATCATAATAAGTTTACATCAGAGACTTATTTTTAATTCATACATTTTGCATTAGTTATGAATGAGATTACTATACATATTTAAGATAATATTCGATGATACATATTATTGCAAATGATATATTAATAATAGATAAAACTAAAGCTATGGTTGATCATAAATTAGAATTATAAAGAAATGCATTATAATCTAAAAATTTTAGGTTAAATATGATAAAGAAAAAAATTACAAAATGCTATTTTAGTATAATTAGAAATAAAGATAAACATAAAATAAATCATAAAATTCTTAAAAGTAATCATTTTCTTATATTTAGGATCGATTATTTATAAGAGAAAAGAGATTGAGATTTTAGATAAAATAAAAAATACAATAAAAATATATATAATAGAATAACTGCCATATTAAAGAAGAAATTGTATAAGATAATAAAAATCAACTATGCTTTATGTGATAGAATGTTGGGCAGCCAAATATTACATGTACACAAGATGAATATAGCTGAATTGAGAATTCTAAAATAGATATATGATTATAGAAGATATAATAAGAAATAAAATTATTTGTAAAAAAATGAAGCTAGCACTAATTGAGAATAAATTGAGAGGACTACTTAGATGGTTTAGATATTTACAATATAGGCTTAGAGATGCACCAATGTAAAGTGGTTAGATATATGTTGAAGGAAAAAAGAAATAGTAGTAAATCAAATATTATATGAAAGTAATAAAGAAAATTTAATTCTTCACATCTTAAAAAAAATGTAACTCTAAATTAAATATAATAAAGAAAAAAATTTATATAACCAACCCTAATTAGTTTGAAATTAAGGATTTGTTATGTTATGAGTGTTAGATTAAATAGTCATACCCAAAATTATTGTAAATTATTAACATATAAACTTATTAAGTTGACGATCTAACCAAAAGTTGCATCATTGGAACTTTGACCTAGCCTATATGCTTGGCTCATAATTGTTGTCATCTATCCATATCATGGCTGGTTATTCATACTGTACACTCTTGACTAGTTTCTTTACTTTCTAATAATCAAAGGAGAGTGGCATAGCTAAGTATATTTAGTTTCCCTCTCTCTCTCTCTCTCACCCACACACATTCCAAGCTTTCCAAGCTTAGATGCTAATTAAAGTATGCACTTATTGCTGTCCAAAGATATCATAATTAAAAATATGTATTGCATGAAATGTGATAGAAAATAAATATGATTATTTCATATGAACAAAACGAGAGATACATGCTCAAATTTTGGGTTTTAGTAGATTCAAAATTTTAGAAGATCAATCTTAGAAGTCTCATACGTAGGTGATTGTAGATATACTAGTATTACTATTATTATGATGTTATGTGAATATAATTTAAATGATAATATCATTTGATTATGAATTTTACCAGATCTTGATACTTTAAGGATTTATTTTAGGAAAAGACTTTGTACACCGCCCCCGGTGCAGCAAGGCCTACGTGGGCTGCACCGCCTCTTCTGATTGGTCCACGTGGCTCCTACATGGATGACCTGCCAGGCTGTATGGCTCAACTTTGATGTTATGTTCTGAACGTGACGGCCATTTAAAGCAGTTCGCTTTTTTTTAAAATTAGCGTGCGGACGAAAATGCCCTTTCTCTCCATCCTAGCGCTATTTTACGTTGTATTTCATCTGTGCAAGAAGAACTCTCATTCTTCCCCGGTCGAAAGAAAATATTTCAGCTTTGAGGCTGGAAAACCTGGCTACTGGAGTCTGTGTACAAAAACTTCTGGAGGAAATGTCATCCGCAGCACAAAGTAAAAAGTCTTTCTTCCCACTTCTTTCTAAAGCTCCTTTATTACACCAACAGTTTTTTCTGGTTAGAGTTAGTTAATGCGTGACCAAACCGTTTAATGCGCGGGTAACTTCCTTAGAACAAAATAGTTATGACATTTGGGAGTCATAACTGTTTAGAGTTTATGTTTTGTAAGCACGAATGTCATACTCTTTTAACTAGGATGTTATACCTCATGAACTGGGGTGTCGTCAGAGTGGTTCGGCCTATATTCCCCGTTATTTCCTGTCCATATAGCTCTAGTGTCATCGTTAAAGCTATGACACCCCTGATATACTGTTAAGACACCGTAGTTACAAGCCTAGGACACCCGTGCTCCAAACGAAAGCTGGAGAAAAGCCTCGCGACACCGTAGTTACAACGCTACGACACCCATGCTTATAACCTTTGCGATCTTCGTATGTTGCTTGTTCTATGGGGTGTCTTTAAATGCTATAAAGGGTGTGTCGTGCTTATAAACGATGCTGGAGAGCAGGCCCGTGACACCCCGTATGGAGAACAATCCCGCGACACCCCGCTTTAACAGTCACGTCATCGGTGTCGCCTAAAAGCTAGGGTATCGTAAGATGAGAACTGGGTGTCGTTAACAGCCTGAGTCGGTGCTATCGTCGTTCGCGACACCCCAGTTGAAAATTGATGACACCCTAGCTCTCATCTGACGACACCCGTGCTTAGAACTGACCACGAGAAGGCCCACGACACCCAAGTTACTAAAATTTATTTTTATTCATAAAAAAAGAAAAGAAAAAAAGTACATGAACCCCTCACTGGGGCTTGTCTCCTTCGGTCGCTGCATCGGCGATCTGGCGCTGGAGGGACGCTACTTGCCCCTCCAGCTGGCTGTTGGCCCGACACAGGACCTCATCTCTCTCGTTGAAACGGCCAGGTATTGCTCGTCCACCTTGTTGAGTCGCTCGCTGATTGCGAGCGACTCCGCATAGACCTTGCATCGATGGTGACCGTTGCGCGGCGGCTGCCATGGTTGCCAGTAGATATTCCCTCGCCTCTGTAAGCCATTTCAGTATCAAAAAAGCTGAAAAGGTGATTAACGATGGCATTCCCCCATCCATATTTAAGGTACTCCTGGCGGTGTTTCGATTGCCACGCGCCACCATCTCAGTGGGCGGTTCACAGGAATCGAATCGGTGCGCCCCCCCCTCGTTGAGTTTCGAGGGATGGGGAACAGAAGAGAGTTTCGGGAAGCCAACCGTAGTAAGTTTTACGTCGTCCCAAGAGAAAATTCATGACACCCAAGGATGATTTGGATTTTGGCCGAAACTCCTTCGCGACACCCCACTTGAAACCTCACGACACCCTAGCATCAATGCTACGACACCCGTGCTTAGAACTGACCACGGAGAGAATCCCCGCGACACCCCAGGAGAATTGGATTTCGGCTGAAACTCCTTCGAGACACCCTGTTGAAAGCTCACGACACACTAGCTTTAAGGCGACGACACCCGTGCTTAGAACTGACCACGGCGAGAAGGCCCGCGACACCCCTTGTCGAATCGGCCGAAACTCCTTCGTGACACCCCAGTTGAAATCTAATGACACCCTAGCACCAATGCTACGACACCCATGCTTAGAACTGACCGCGCGGAGAATCCCCGCGACACCCCAGGGAGAATTAGATTTCGGCCGAAACACCTTCGAGACACCCCTGTTGAAAGCTCATGACACCCTAGCTTTAAGGCGACGACACCCATGCTTAGAACTGATCACGGTGAGAATACCCGCGACACCCCTTGTCGAATTCAGCCGAAACTCCTTCGCGACACCCCAGTTGAAATCTAATGACACCCTAGCACCAATGCTACACACCCGTGCTTAGAACTGACCGCGAAGAGAATCCCCGCGACACCCCAGGGAGAATTGGATTTTGGCCAAAACTCCTTCGAGACACCCCTGTTGAAAGCTCACGACACCCTAGCTTTAAGGCGACGACACCCGTGCTTAGAAATGATCACGGTGAGAATACCGCGACACCCCATGTCGAATTCAGCCGCAACTCCTTCGTGACACCCCAGTTGAAATCTCACGACACCCTAGCTTTAAGGGGATGACACCCCTGAAAAGGTGATTAACGTGGGTTCACTGTTAATGCACGGGTGTCGTCGCCTTAAAGCTAGGGTGTCGTGAGCTGAAATCCAATTCTCCCTGGGGTGTCGCGGGATTGTCCGCGCGGTCAGTTCTAAGCACGGGTGTCGTAGCATTGGTGCTGGGGTGTCATGAGATTTCAACTGGGGTGTCACGAAGGAGTTTCGGCCGAATTCGACAAGGGGTGTCGCGGGGGTTCTCTCCGTGATCAGTTCTAAGCACGGGTGTCGTCGCCTTAAAGCTAGGGTATCGTGAGCTTTCAACAGGGGTGTCTCGAAGGAGTTTCGGCCGAAATCCAATTCTCCCTGGGGTGTCGCGGGATTCTCTCCGTGGTCAGTTCTAAGCACGGGTGTCATAGCATTGATGCTAGGGTGTCGTGAGGTTTCAAGTGGGGTGTCGCGAAGGAGTTTCGGCCGAAATCCAAATCATCCTTGGGTTGTGAATTTTCTCTTGGGACGACGTAAAACTTACTACGGTTGGCTTCCGAAACTCTCTTCTGTTCCCCATCCCTCAAACTCAACGAGGGGGGGGGGGGGCGCACCGATTCGATTCCTGTGAACCGCCCACTGAGATGGTGGCGCATGGCAATCGAAACACCCGCCAGGAGTACCTTAAATATGGATGGGGAAATGCCATCGTTAATCACCTTTTCAGCTTTTTTGATACTGAGATGGCTTCCAGAGGCGAGGGCGATCTACTAGTAGCCATGGCAGCCGCCGCGCAATGGTCACCATCGACGCGGAGGTCTATGCGGAGTCGCTCGCAATCAGCGAGCGACTCAACAAGGCGGCCGAGCAATACCTGGCCATTTCAACGAGAAAGATCGAGGTCCTGCGTCGGGCCAACAGCCAGCTGGAGGGGCAAGTAGCGTCCCTCCAGCGCCAGATCGCCGGCGCAGCGACCAAAGGAGATAGAAGCCCCAGTGAGGGCTAATGTACTTTTTTTCTTTTCTTTTTGATAAATAAAAATAAATTTTAGTAACTTGGTTGTCGCGGGCCTTCTCGTCGTGGTCAGTTCTAAGCACGGGTGCCTTAAAGTTAGGGTGTCGTGAGCTTTCAACAGGGGTGTCTCTAAGGAGTTTCGGTCAAAATCCAATTCTCCCTGGGGTGTCGCGGGGATTCTCCGCGCGGTCAGTTCTAAGCACGGGTGTCGTAGCATTGGTGCTGGGGTGTCATTAGATTTCAATTGGGGTGTCGCGAAGGTGTTTAGGCTGAATTCGAAAAGGGGTGACGTGGGTATTCTCACCATGATCAGTTCTAAGCACGGGTGTCGTCGCCTCCCTGGGGTGTCGCGGGGATTCTCCGCGGTCAGTTCTAAGCATGGGTGTCGTAGCATTGGTGCTAGGGTGTCATTAGATTTCAACTGGGGTGTCGCGAAGGAGTTTAGGCTGAATTCGACAAGTGTGTCATGGTATTCTCACCGTGATCAGTTCTAAGCACGGGTGTCGTCGCCTTAAAGCTAGGGTATCGTGAGCTTTCAACAGGGGTGTCTCGTAGGAGTTTCGGTCGAAATCCAATTCTCCTAGGGTGTCACGGGGATTGTCTGCACGGTCAGTTCTAAGCACGGGTGTCGTCGCCTTAAAGCTAGGGTGTCGTGAGCTTTCAACAGGGGTGTCTCGAAGGAGTTTCGGCCGAAATCCAATTCTCCTGGGGTGTCACGAAGGAGTTGCGGCTGAATTCGATAAGGGGTGTCGCGGTATTCTTACCGTGATCAATTCAAATGGCCACATTTGCACGACGGGTGAAGGTGCACGGCCTCGCCTTATCACTAGGGTGTCGTGAGATGATAAATGGGTTGTCGTATTGTTTTAACCTTCGTGTCCTAAATCCTAATCCTTTGTCAGCATATATTGACAACTAAATCTATGGATATCATTTTCATGACTGCGTGCCTATATTTTCATAGTTGATGCTAAAATTGTAGATCGGAAAGAAATCGATAACACTCCCGGCCGTGCACCTTCACCCGTCGCTCCAAATGCAGTGGATGATATTGTAGTTCCTCAAACTGGGATGGAATTCAATTCAGCAGATGATGTATATACGTTCTACAATGGATACGCGAAACGAGTTGGTTTTGGAATCACAACAGTGTGTAGCAGGGCCAACAACAAAAAACAACTTTGCTTCAAGCACCTGGCGTGTTGGAGGCAAGGAAAATCTAGAAAATCAGAGAAGAGTATGAATCATAGGGATACTGGGAAAGTTGATTGTATGGCATCCATAAAAGCAAGACTGAATGCTACAAGTGGTAAGTGGATATTGGATGAGGTTTCTCTAGAACATAACCATGGGATGTCCATAACATCAACTGGTTATCTACGGTCGCATAGGAGGATCAGCACACCAGAGAAGGCAGAGATCAGCAATTTACATGCCGTGAATGTTCCGACGACTCAGATATACTCTGCCATAGCAAGGAGAAAAGGGGGCAGAGGACAATTGAATTTCACCGAGAAGGATGCTCGTAACTTCATTTGTCGCGAACGTCAGTCTAAGCTGAAAGAAGGAGATGCTCAGTCGATGGTAATTCATTTCGCCGAAATGCAACTCAGAAATCCCAATTTCTTCTATTCCTTAGACCTCAATGATAATGGTCATCTGAGGTCTGTCTTCTGGATTCATCCAAGGTCAAGATTGGCATGCACATACTTCGGTGATGTTCTAAGCTTTGACTCAACGTACTTGACAAACAGATATCAAATGCCTTTTTGTCATTCGTTGGGGTCAACCATCATGGACAGTCCACCTTGCTTGGATGCGCATTGTTGTCTGATGAGAGTACTGAGACATATAAATGGGTTTTTCAGACTTGGCTGGATGCAAATGGTGGTCAAGCACCTATTGCCATGATTACTGACCAAGATAAGGCAATCGAGGCTGCTGTCAAAGAAGTTTTTCCTAACACACGACATCGATTTGTCTTTGGCATATATTGAAGAAGATACCGAAAAAGATTGGCCACATTTGCACGGCAAATCCCAAGTTTATGGCTGATTTCGATGAGGCGATATATGATTCATTGACCATACAGTCATTCGAGGAAAGGTGGGCACATGTTATGGAGAAATATAAAGAATGCAAGTCTATAGATTGGTTCAATGTCCTTTACGAATGTCGGAAAAAATGGGTCCCAGTTTACCTAAAGGATACATTCTTCGCAGGTTTGTATGTCATTATCTTTGGTTCATGTTCGCGTTAAACGCTTTATTTTTTTGTTGACAAAATTTTGAACAGGGATGTCATCTTCACAAAGGAGCGAGGGCATTAATCACTTCTTCAATGGGTTTATAAATTCGAAGACAACACTAACGGAGTTCATAAGTAAGTACGAAGATGCCTTGGAAAAAAGATACGAGGCCGAAAATGAGGAAGATAATAGGACGTTGCAAACGATTGCTTTCCTAAAGACATCATCACCTTTTGAGAGACAAGCTGCAGGAAGGTATACAAGGAGCATTTTCAAAAAATTTCAGAATGAGATCCTTGAAATGGCTGCATCAAATACAAAATTGATCAAGGAAGCTGGCAACACTTGTTTATATTCCGTAAAGTCGTATGAAAGGATTGAAGTCGATGGAATTGGCAAGGAGATGATCAAAGATTATATCATGTCATACGATAGAAATATTGAGGATGTCCAATGCCAGTGCCGATCCTTTCAGTTCAAGGGGTACCTGTGTAGGCATGCCCTGTTGGTTCTTCATCAAAGTGACGTATTTCGTTTACCAGATAAATACTTCTTGAAGAGATGGTGCAAGGACATGAAATACCAATTCGACGAATTCGACTGCAATACTGAGGGTTATGATAAAAGCACACGAAACTCACGGTACGCAGTGACAATTTTTTAATTGAAATGTCTTAATATTTGTTATCGTTAATATTATGTTAATGATTGTAGATATAGTTTGCTGAGTCATCGGATGACGAAGCTCGCAGAGATAGCCTCCATGTCTGAAGATGCATTTAATGTAGTGATGGATGGTCTAACACCTATATTCAAAATTGCCGTGGATGCCAACTGCGCAGCTAAACCACGTACAGAGCTTGTAATTCAAGATCCTGAACAAATTAGGACGAAAGGTCGCCCGAGAGAGAACAGATTAAAGAGTGGAGTCGAGAAGAAGTCAAAAAGATCAAGGAAAAATCAGGTCAAGGAAAGAGCTGCTTCAAGCATCAGGCAGACTTGTTTGCAGTCTATTAATACTGAAAAGGACCTGGAGAGAATTGTTCCGCCGTCCGAAACTTTGATGGATGAATTTGATGCTTATGTATTGAGTCAACTTACACAAGAGCATATATAAAACACGGGTGTCGTAACTTTTGAATTATGGTGGCTTGGTCGCAAATGAAATGCTTTCAAAATAGGGTATCTATTTCAGTAAAATGAAGTGCTTTTAGAGCGACGACACCCCAGCTCTTGGCTAACGACCCTAGCTCTTGCACGGCGACACCCGAAAGGCGAAACCTACGAGACATCCCAGCTCGCGAACAACACCGAAGATTTTAGCGCGACGACACCCCAGCTCTTGGCAAACGATACCCTAGCTCTTGCGCGGCGACACCCGAAAGGCGGAAACCTACGAGACATCCCAGTACTCGTGAACCGACACGAAGATTTTAGCACGACGACACCCCAGCTCTTGGCTAACGACACCCTAGCTCTTGCGGGCGACACCGAAAGGCGGAAACCTACGAGACATCCCAGTGCTCGCGAACCGACACCGAAAATTTTAGCGCGACGACACCCCAGCTCTTGGCTAACGATACCCTAGCTCTTGCGCGGCGACACCCGAAAGGCAGAAACATACGAGACATCCCAGTTCTCGCGAACCGACACCGAAGATTTTAGCGCGATGACACCCTAGCTCTTGGCTAACGACACCCTAGCTCTTGCGCGGCGACACCCGAAAGGCGGAAACCTACGAGACATCCCAGTGCTCGCGAACCGACACCGAAGATTTTAGCGCGACGACACCCCAGCTCTTGGCAAACGACACCCTAGCTCTTGCGCGGCGACACCCGAAAGGCGGAAACCTACGAGACATCCCAGTACTCGCAAACCGACACCGAAGATTTTAGCGCGACGACACCCCAGCTCTTGGCAAACGACACCCTAGCTCTTGCGCGGCGACACCCGAAAGGCGGAAACATACGAGACATCCCAGTTCTCGCGAACCGACACCGAAGATTTTAGCGCGACGACACCCCAGCTCTTGGCTAACGACACCCTAGCTCTTGCGCGCGACACCCGAAAGGCGAAAACCTACGAGACATCCCAGTACTCGCGAACCAACACCAAGATTTTAGCGCGACGACACCCCAGCTCTTGGCAAACGACACCCTAGCTCTTGCGCGCGACACCCGAAAGGCGAAACATACGAGACATCCCAGTACTCGCGAACCGACACCGAAGATTTTAGCGACGACCCCAGCTCTTGGCTAACGACACCCTAGCTCTTGCGCGGCGACACCCGAAAGGCGAAACTACGAGACATCCCAGTGCTCGCAAACCGACACGATGATTTTAGCACGACGACACCCCAGCTCTTGGCTAACGACACCCTAGCTCTTGCGGCGACACCCGAAAGGCGGAAACCTATGAGACATCCCAGTGCTCGCGAACCGACACCGAAGATTTTAGCGCGACGACACCCCAGCTCTTGGCTAACGACACCCTAGCTCTTGCGCGGCGACACCCGAAAGGCGAAACATACGAGACATCCCAGTTCTCACGAACGATTTTAGCGGCGACACCCAGCTCTTGGCTAACGACACCCTAGCTCTTGCACGACGACACCCGAAAGGCGAAACCTACGAGACATCCCAGTGCTCGCGAACGACACCGAAGATTTTAGCGCGACGACACCCCAGCTCTTGGCAAACGACACCCTAGCTCTTGCGGCGACACCCGAAAGGCGGAAACCTACGACATCCCATGCTCGCGAACGACACCGAAGATTTTAGACGATACCCCAGCTCTTGGCAACGACACCCTAGCTCTTGCGCGGCGACACCCGAAAGGCGGAAACATACGAGACATCCCAGTACTCGCGAACCGACACGATGATTTTAGCGCGACGACACCCCAGCTCTTGGCAAACGACACCCTAGCTCTTGCGTGGCGACACCTGAAAGGTGGAAACATACGAGACATCCCAGTTCTCGCGAACCGACACAAAAGATTTTAGCGCGACGACACCCCAGCTCTTGGCTAACGACACTCTAGCTCTTGCGCGGCGACACCCGAAAGGCGGAAACCTACGAGACATCCCAGTGCTCACGAACCGACACCGAAGATTTTAGCGCGATGACACCCCAGCTCTTGGCAAACGACACCCTAGCTCTTGCGCGGCGACACCCGAAAGGCGGAAACCTACGAAGGCAAACATATGAATACATCGAGGACACTCTGCTCGCAATATAAAATTTGTGCATTTGCATTAAATATTAATCAGTGTTAATATGAATAAATTACATTCAATTTTCATTCAAAGAAGAATAAAAAAATTAAGAACATTTTTCGACAATGTCGCTAATCTTTTTGTTCAGGCCCTCTCTCAATATCGTCGCAGCTAAGTGTCGCCGGTAATCTCTGACTTCCTCATCCATGAAATCCATCTTCATATCAGGATTGTCCCGTCGAGCAAGACATTCCATGTATCTCAGACAGTATAGGCCGCAATCCAGCGATCCGGTCGGTTGGCTTGGGCAATCCGAAATATCTTCCATCGGCCAATCCATCGCTTCCTTCTTATCGCAGTAGATATGGAATATGTGGCCTAGAATTGTATGCCATTTCCTTGCATTGGCCTTGTACTTTGGGTTGCGTTTCAATGAATTCAGGTGCATGAACACCTTTCTTTCCATGTCGACAGCAACCAAATGCCAGTGCGAGTTATCAGAGTTTATTATGGTGAAAAGAAACCGAATTGGGCCTTATCTTCATCCGATACATTGTCAAATATCGCAGCCCCTGATGTTCCAGCAAGTTCATGAGCAGGTGATGAGGAAGTCAGACATAGAGCAGATACGAAAACTGATGCAATTATGCACTTATGGTATCGGTCAGGATGCTCTGCCCAGTTGCGCATCAGAAACTCCTGGCCGCAATCAATTATCTGCCAATGCAATGTAAAACGATTAATATAATTCTAAAATCAACAACTAGAACATGTTCCTTGATATACTTACATCATCTATTATCATTTCATTGTTAATGAGATCTTGAAGATTTTTTCTTGTTACAACGCCAGAAAACATATTTGTGTAGACGATCTCGTCGGTTTGTCGCTCGCTCAAAAAATTTTGAATAATTATTTGGTCATCTTCGACCGTTGTGTTGGGCTTTGACGTGCCCACTGTCTTCGCCGACTTTTTAGGACGGGTTGTCTCATAACATTCTCCGACGACCGTGGATGCCTTACGCTTCCTCGGCTCTTTTTTAATCCTCCTAACAAGCGAAGGCACTCCAATTATTTCTATGTCCATATTGTCATCCTTTGGCGCAGGGGTGCCAAGTTTATTATCGGATATGGACTCATCTTTATTTTCATTCCCATGCTCTGTTTTATCAGCCAATGAATCCCCCTCCAATCTCTTCTCCTCTGCTTTTGCATTCCCTGTCTCAATTGGAAACTCGGATGAATGGTCCTCCTCCATCTTCTTCTCCTCACTATTTCCATTACCAGGCTCGCGGAGGACCAACTCCAGGGAATGCACCTTCTCTGTTTTCTCGTCTCCCTTGTCCTCCTCATTTATTGCATTACTTTCCTTTCTGACCAGTGAACTGAGGAGGCTCTCAGCAATGGACAGCCTGTGCCTGACATCGTCGAGTTGATCCTTAACGCACTCCAATTCAGTCCTCAACTCGGCGCATCCTGCGCAGCTATCCGTTGGTTGAGGGGCGCAGGTATCTGTTGGTTGAGGGGGGGATGCAACATTCTGCTGAGGGAGAAGCCAGCGCTCTTCTGGCAATGGTACAGTAGCTCCCTCCATCTGCAACGCAAGATGATAACAAATTAATATTAAGTGAACATATTGACGCATTAAGTTGAAAAAAATGGTCAGAGCAATGGAGCAATGAACTAGCTTACCAAGTCGTGAGGCTGCAAGTCGGCAACCCGAACCGATTGGATCTTCATTTGGTGGTCATACCACTTCAACAGCCGGGGCCGTTTATCAGGGTATGCTGGCTCTCGCATTGATGTATGCTCGAGGAACCACGCCTGAACATGATATTTTTTTGGATATTAAATAATGTAATATTACAAAAAAATTTACTCACAACACTAATTATGTGTCTCAATAATCCTTACCACCAGTGCTGCCGAGCATCCGAACAAGGTAGGCTGCCTCCTAACTTTTTTTGCATTCTTTGAGTGCACCGGCTCCTCGGAACGCAAGCAAGCAGCTATTTCTGGGAGAGCCAGAACAATCAACTCCTTCAGTGCCGAAGCCCAGTCGATGCTACCCAGTTGACTTAAGTCATCCAAGTGCTGGATGAGATACCGTGGACATCTCTGATTAGACTTTGGAGCCAAAAACATGGCCAACATGTATGCGATCCAAAGTCGGACGGTGTCCTCGACATCCTCCTGTACTTTAGATGATCGGAGTTGAAATATCAACTTCTCCAAACCTTCTTGGCGAAGATCTAAACCCTGGCCAAACCGTCTGAACAACCTTCCGTTGAACATTTGGCTGGACGTGTCGATCTTCTTCCCATGAGCTGGAAGTCCCAGAATGAGTGCGACTTCGTCGGCACTGAATAGAACTGGCTTTCCGCAAAACATGAACTCGTCGCCTCCATTGTGACATCTTATGATGTCTGCTAGCAGTCGCCCGTCGACTGTGAACGTCTGCATGTCGACGAAGGCACCAAATGGGGTCCTTCGAATCAGTTTTGTATGCCGTCTAGAGAACCCCATCCTCCAAACCTTCTGAACGTATACTGCCGGCCTGCAGCTATTCTTAAACAGCTGGGAAGCCTTCACTGGGGGGACTGGAACAATTTTATTGTCAACTGAAACAGGGGGTAAGACAGAAGACATACTTGTCATGAAATTTTAAGAGAGAATGTCATAATATTTAATATAGTGATAAACATACCTGAAGGAGCCGCATCCTCATTCGAACGAAGAACCATGTCCTTGCATTGTTCCGCCATTTTCTCCGTCTGCTTCTTCTTTGTTCGCGGTCTTCGTCCACAAACGAAAGCACTCATCTCCATGAATGAAGTATACGGAAGAATGAACTATGGTACAAATTTAGGAGGGAAAAGGAGACCAGTGGCTTCTCGAGCAAGAGACGAAGGATGGCTTCTTGAGCAAAAGGATGGCTTCTCGAGCAACAGACGAATGAGTGCTTTTTCTAGGGTTTATGCCGACCTCAGAAAAATACGAAAGGACACCCGGATCGCCACGATCACATCACAGAGACCCGCGAACCCATAGGAACTGCCCACGTTTAGCAACTTTTCTCGGAAATATGGCATGGCTGAGTTACTAGGGTGTCGTCGAATTAGTACTAGGGTGACGTCAAATTCCCGCCTTGTTCAAGCATGGGTGTCGTCGCCTTAAAGCTAGGGTGTCGTCAGATTTCAACTGGGGTGTCGCGAAGGATTTACGGCCGAATTCAACTAGGGTGTCGCCGGGTACTCTCTATGTGGTCATTTGTAAGCACGGGTGTCGTCGCCCTAAAGCTAGGGTGTCGTGGATTTCAACTGGGGTGTCGCGAAGGATTTACGGCCGAATTCGAACTAGGGTGTCGCTGGGATTATCTCCGTGGTCAGTTTTAAGCACGGGTGTCGTCTCCTTAGAGCTAGGGTGTCGTGAGATTTCAACTGGGGTGTCGCGATTGATTTTCGGCCGAATTAGAACTAGGGTGTCGCGGGGATTCTCTCCGTGGTCAGTTCTAAAGACGGGTGTCGTTGCCTTAAAGCTAGGGTGTCGTGATATTTCGACTGGGGTGTCGCGAAGGATTTACGGCCGAATTCGACTAGGGTGTCGCCGGGGACTCTCTATGTGGTCATTTGTAAGCACGGGTGTCGTCGCCCTAAAGCTAGGGTGTCGTGGGATTTCAACTGGGGTGTCGCGAAGGATTTACGGCCGAATTCGAACTAGGATGTCGCTGGGATTCTCTCCGTGGTCAGTTTTAAGCACGGGTGTCGTCTCCTTAGAGCTAGGGTGTCGTGAGATTTCAACTGGGGTGTCGCGATTGATTTTCGGCCGAATTAGAACTAGGGTGTCGCGGGATTCTCTCCGTTTTCCTGTCATTACTTTCGAAGATCAAATGGGAGTCTCGAGAAACATGACTAGCATTCCAAGCAGATGGAGGAAAAAAGGAGCCTTTTAAAAGCAATTGACGAAGAGATAATGAAGGCAGCTGAGGCCCATCTTACAGACCTGGCCGAATTCAGAGAGAGAAGCGAATGTCTACGTGAGGTTTTGGTAAGGAAAAACTCATTGGATAAACTTTTATATTTGAAGACTCCAGTAGACTCCAGAAGCCAGGTTTTTCAACCTCGAAGCTGAAATATTTCCTGTCGACCAGACTTTCAAAGCGAGGGTGTAGGTTCGTGCTCAACTGATTCCTTAGCATCCGGACTCTCAGAGCGAGGGAGGGGAAGAAAGAGTTCATCTTGCAGAGATGAAATCCAACATAAATTGGCGCTAGGATGGAGGGAAATGGCCACATTAAAAGAGTATGACATTTGTGCTCTCTAAACAGTTATGACTCCCAGAATGTCATAACTATTTTGTTCTAAGGAAGTTACCCGCGCATTAAACGGTTTGGTCACGCATTAACTAACTCTAACCAGAAAAAACTGTTGGTGTAATAAAGGAGCTTTAGAAAGAAGTGGGAAGAAAGACTTTTTACTTTGTGCTGCAGATGACATTTCCTCCAGAAGTTTTTGTACATAGACTCCAGTAGCCAGGTTTTTCAGCCTCGAAGCTGAAATATTTTCTTTCGACCGGGGAAGAAAGAGAGTTCTTCTTGCACAGATGAAATACAACGTAAAATGGCGCTAGGATGGAGGGAAAGGGCATTTTCATCCGCACGCTAATTTTAAAAAAAAAGCGAACTGCTTTAAATGGCCGTCACGTTCAGAACGTAACATCAAAGTTGAGCCATATAGCCCAGCAGGTCATTCACGTAGGAGCCATGTGGACCAATCAGAAGAGGCGGTGCAGCCCACGTAGGCCTTGCTGCATCGGGGGCGGTGTACAAAGTCTTTTCCTTTATTTTAAGAGTTTATGATCGTATCACATTGCACCCTGGGCCGATCACCGATTCAGGAGCATGGCGGGCGAACGATGTTGGAAAGTTTCGTAGCTGGGACAAGAAAGGCCCAGCATGGGCTAGTATGTGGTTTTTGGGCCCTGTCCTCATCTTCGGCCCAGTTAAGTTCCTTGCACCATCCTAACCTTATCTTTTGCCATCATACAATGTTAGCTACCATTTAAGCTAGCCCTCAATTCGTTCCACTTCCATGTTGTGTTATTCCATTGTTTTACGCCGCTTGTGTACCCCTACATGACCATGTAGTCTTTAACAGACTAGTAGTATCTTGTCCATGGCCCCTCCTGTTTGTTGTTAAAGCTAATCAATATGCATGAAGTTTTCTGGATGGGCATCCTTAAATGATTCTGTGTTACTTGTAGGATGTGATATATATAACCACGTAATTTGGATAATGAGACAATAAGAGATATCAAATGCCTCTTTGTTAAATGCCACCATTAATAAAATTTGGAAGAATCATTTCCTCCAGTTCACCGTTCAAAAATTGCGTCTTTGTTAAATGGCCCTCCACTAACCTAGAAATTTGATAACTCGCATCTTGAACGCAGGATTATCCATACTATCACGGTACAAAGATAATTATTCCTCTCATCTCATTGGAATAAATTTTAATACTTTTATTTTCACTGATCTAATAAAATTGGATGGATCATCAATGAATTTCTTTTCAAATAACATCAATTACACAGATGACTGGAAACTTCCTTGCAGCTTCATGTGCTGCAAAATTCTACAGTTTGCTTGACCCATAAAGATAATGACCCCCTATTCCATTCGGAGAAGACTTGACAGAGCATTTATTTCTCTCAAAGAAAAAAAAAAAAAACAAAAACAAAGAGAGGAGACGTTTTATTACCTGAAGGAGAGAACTATCAAATCAAATATATATATATATATAAAGTCAAGCGTAGCCTGCAGGCTACGTTCCGCCCAAAAATCCTCATCCACTCGTTCTGACATCGCATTGTCGTGAAGCTTTGGTAATGGTTGTTTTCTCCCTAGAGTCAAGTCCAAGTCTCATCGATTCCTTATCTAAGAAAATTTTTGGGACCATAAGTAGCTATCGTCTTTATGCACCAAAGCTATCGTTTACTTGACTTGAAAACACAGCATTTATTACTCTCAAGGAAAAAGAGTGAACAAACCGTTTATCACGGCACCTGCAAACATTGATAGAGAAAAAATTGGATTTCCGTGCAGGTCTAGACCTTGAAAAATTGACAAAGGCCAGATTCCATCTTAAATATCTGAAAAATTACCAAGGAAGCTTAAGTAAGCAACTGGCGAATTTATTTTGAGAATTCAATCCAGCAAATTGTCCCCTCATGATGCTGACCATCTAACCCTTGAAAGGCATCGAAGAACTCATGTTTTAAAAATTAAATCAAACAATAAATCAGTTAACATTTGGATCATGAATCAATTGATTCGATCGGATAAATTTTTGATCGAATCGATATTATAATTAATTTTTAATTTAATAACATAAAAATAATAAAATATAAATATCAAACTATAAAAAAATATCTTTAAAACTTATATAGCTGTTTAAAAAATTTTATATAATATAATATTTCTATTTAAATTTTATAATTTAAATCAATAAAACTAATATAATTAATTAAAAAATAATAATAATATTCAACAAGAATAAGTATGATGCAAAATGATACTTAAAAAGCTATAACATCCAATAAAAAATAAGATAATAAAAATAATAGTCTAATAGCACTGACTGGTATCATATTCCAATGACATGGTGCCCAAGTTCTTTGAGACTGTCCTGCTCAGTTAACCTTGCAATATTAAAAGTAGTCATTCAAAAGCCCGGTTGCAACCATATATCCTAATATTTCCGAGAAGAACTATCCTATTTCTAAAGGGGACCATCTGGTTTATGTCATTAAACAGTACTGCTTCCGATATCATTGGCAGGACTGTCAGGAATTGAAAATTAAAATGGAAATTACTGAAATGTAGCTAATGCTTGTTTCCCATCTCTTTTGCATTCTAATAGTAGAAGAAATACTGAAATTTTTGTCAGTTACCTTGCTCTCAGTATGGTCTGTAGAAATTATATTTATTTGTGATGTAATAAGAGTAGAACTACAACTTAAATGTGATTGTGTTGATATGGGAGATTGGCACGCGTCACGGGCAGCAACTTAATTGTTCTCCTGCCTCTCTGACTGTGAAGTTCCTCAAAGAACCTTTGTTAATCAACTCAACTCAACCCATTTAAGCTTTTTTCCAACTACATAGGGTCGACTACAGGAATCTGTTTCCTCCCCTATGCTCTATTTAAGAAAGAACCTCTGTTAAAATTTAATATAATTCAAAGCAACATTATTATTTTTCTCGAGATATAATTATACCTCAATTCTACAAACCTACCATACTCTATTCATTATGTTTATTACCATTGGCCCTATCTATAACTACTTTAGTTGTCATAGTAACTAAGACATCTTGAATTAGTTTGACCAAGGAGGGAAGATTTATGAACAGTTCTTTAAGCCACTCTTCCCGACTACATTGTACATCAAAAATAGCTAATTTAACTTCAATAGTGGATCAAGTAATAATACTTAGCTAATTTTTAAGAGATAGAAGTACCACTCAAATTAAATCTATATCTACTTATAAATTTAGTGTTGTCTAAGTCTACGATTCCCTGCTAGTATTAAATATACCCCTCAAGAATTGTAGGGCCATTAGTAAAATGACTACTATAACCTATGACTCCTTTAAGGTATCTTAATACCCTGTTAAGTGCGTGTCACGCCCAGACCCAAAAATTTGAGCTAGGATGACAACCCGCCGCATGCCAGACATGCAAGGCGTCTCAAATTTCGACACATGAATCAATATAAGAAATAATTAAAACTCTTCAATTCAAATCCATAATTTATTACAAACCATAATTATAAGTCTTGGGCTACAAGCCCTACACACAAGCAATACTGGGGTTACATCATTAGTGGATCTTATTTTATTTAATAGAAGCTTCATCAACCCCAATTATCCTTCTTCACTCCTGAGGCTCTGAAAAATATTGTGAGGATTATATGAGCTCACACTCAATAAGTAAGCCTAATACAATTTCAAATCATCATATCTTATCATATCATATCAAGATATTCTCAAATCATATTTTTATAAAAACTTCCAATTTTAAATACTTTTATCATGCTATCAACACATTCATATCATCAGCTCAACATAATTTGGAAGCTTAATTAAACATTAAATACTAGAATATGCAATGTAAACAAATCACTGTTTATACATTCATTGTTTTCTTATGTGTCCCACGGCCGTACAACACTCATCTATTGTATCACTCTTAAATGTCCCTAAGAGGAAGGGTCCTGGTATCAGCGTTATGCCATATCACAATCAATCAGAACACATCTTACAGATGTGTGTCCCCCACATATCTTTCCCTATGGAGGTGGGTCACGTATCACTTGTCATTTCATATCATATGAGAACCGCGGCGACACATACAAGTAAATTTCAATGTCATCATCATAAATTGCATATTATCATTTCGATAGTACCAACATAATTTTTGCAAGATCAACATAATTGCATTTTTGCATATACACATATAAACCATATCTTGCAAAATATTACCCTCTACAATAGTCATAACAATTGCTTATTTGAAAATTCGTGGTACTATTTATTAATTCAATACAACTGTAACTTCATTTTTCGTATTTCATAAATATGCATCGAATAATAAATTCATAATTTATAAATTAAATAATTTATAAAATTATAATACTTGGCTTACTTACCTCAGTACGCAAGTCCCAAATGGTAAACCAGCTATTTGGACCCCTGAGTACCTACAGCATCATTTAAATAATTAAGTTCCTAAAATCTAAATAATAAAATGATTCTTAAAACTCTACCTAGACCACTTCACGACCCAACTTTGGGCTCGAATCTCTCAACATATTTGCCCAAATGGGGAAGTAGAACTATCCCAAGAAACTTGAATCAACCCTGATTCAGGCCATAATTTTATTTTGCTATTTTTGGCCCATTACAGGGCCCAAAATGCTGCTCAAAACTGGCTCGTGAGCTGGCCCAACTGGGCCCAAATCCCAGACAGCCCGCTCGGCCCACAGCTCCTTCCTTCTTGCTCCCCTGTTTCGGGTGAAACAGGGGAAAATCGTGCCTTCAAGGCGGCTCTATCTATATAAACCTAAAAATAATTGCATACAACAATGTACTTCCACAATCCAAACACCATGAATATCAGCGATAAAGCTTGGACAAATCTTGGTGGTTACATGTGAATTTAATTATATGAATTCTCAGCTTTCCAATTACTTGCAGGCTTAAAGATGGCTGAAACTGCGCAAATTTTCTAGTAACGTCCACAATTTCCCTTTTTCTTATTCTTTCACTCGAGATCTTTGTAAAACCTTTATCTCTTGCCTTTGCGAGTTTGTTTACCAGATAAAATCATCTTATCCCCTTAGATCAATATAACAGTTTCAATGTAGGAGGAATTCTCAATCGACATCCACTTCTCTGAAGCTAATCCAAACAGATAAACCTCAATCAAGGAAAACAGATCAATAATTCATCTATATGCCGCTCACCCTACCAACAATTCATCCATATGCCGCTCACCCCACAATGTCCAGCAATCTAGATCTCAGTCTCCAAATCTTTAATTTCCTATGGATCAGAATCATCTTAAGATATCAGATCAATCAAAGCACCAATCGACGTCCAGATCCCCAGATTTACATAAGATAACAAGATTACATCTTGGAAGAGGGAGAAAGCGTACCTGTTGCAAACGCGGCGAAGACGATGAGAAGGGAGTAACTGCGCCTCCTCTTAAAGCCGACGCACTTCGCGATTCCTCAAGTCCAGGGATTTGGAAATCCGATTGTTACGCGGAGATTTGAAATTCAAACACTTCGCGCAACTGTGGGGTCCCTAGCGTCACTCGTTCCGATCTCGCGATTAACTCTCGCGAGTAGGTAGCGTAATCCCGGGGATTACAGTGTGCCTCAAGGAAGATGACTAAGCTTGGAAATATACCTAGTCAGCCTACATGCAATGTTAGTAACATAAGCTTATCGGCACAGATGTAAAGCAGTATTATATTATGCTAAAAATTGTTGGAATGGCTTAACAAGATATTTTCTTTATCCAAATCTTATGTAGTAGCACCTAACCTGTAGGATTAGTGGTTTCAGTCAGACGGTTGCATTCAAAGAATTGGGTTGATTTATAGAAAGGGTTTATGATGTAAAATAAACACAAATTCATAGACACTTACCATGCTAGCAGAGCACATTATATTTTTTTAAGTTTTCTATAATAATTCAATTTGCTGGGTCTTGTAGATATGGTATATCCATTTCCTATAAAAAACCTTTTTTCCAGTTTTCGTTGTCATGGTAGATAAATGACAGCATGCCATTAAGACTTTAATCACACATTTTGACCCATCATAATTCTTGATTATTTATAGATTCAACTTAGATAAATTTTAACCCAAATAAAATGAATGTACTTTCAGAATTGCTCGAATCATGGAATTACTAACATAATTTTGAACCACTAGGTAGTTGACCTTTCATAGCCTCCCCCAACCTCCCTTCTTGCCTTCTCTATTGTAATGGGTCTGTCCCTTTAAACACCATTGAAATGGGCTATAGGCATAAAAATATATTCTTTCTCCTAACACAAATTATGCTACTTAAACTCTTATTTTTACTCTTGGAAGCTATCTACTTTTCTCTATATTAGTTTGAAGAGAAGATGCTTACTAGAAAAGAGAACTCTCCTTGCCATAAAATAGCCATTAAAGGCTTCAATGAGTGGCTATCTTCTTGGAAGGATTAGGATTGCTGCAAGTGAAGGAGACTTGGGCCATGATAATGCAAGAGTTGGGCTGTGATAATGCAACTTGCCATGCATAAAGCTCAGCCTCCAACTTTTGAAATGGATTTGCTAGCTTCAAGTAAGGTTAATCCTTTGCTTGACTTTACAAGAGAACAAATAATTTGGATGGAGATGGAATGGGTATGAAGCTACAAGAGAACTAGAGTGAGTTAGTGGATTGGATTCTAGTTAGCCCATTAAGATTAATTGATAGAATCATATGGAATGTTGTCCAATTGAGCTTAAGATTGATCAATTGATGGAATTGGATCATGAATGAATCCAGATTCAAAAGCATGGAAAATAGTTCAGTTGGTGTAATTGGCTATGATTCGATTAAATACGTAATCGATCAATTGGAGGTAGGGATGAGTAGGATTTATCAATTACAATCAAATGATTCAAGCTAAAATAGAGGTCTACCAAAATTAAAGAGCTTTTGATTAAGAAATATGATTACTAAGCAAATTAGACTATAAAGTTTAGGGAAAGATGCTTAAAAATATCCACAGCTAACTTGAGAAAAATCGATCATGTTATTAATAAGATAGCAATAGATAACAAAATGCATCACATAGCCTGGCATGGAGATATCTTTACACATAATAGCCGATTACTTGAGTAGAATTAACTGTCATTAACTTGATTTGAAACAAGCTCATTTATTAATAAATCATCTATTATTGAATAAGGTACAATTAGATCTCTCGTAGAGTGAAATTTCTACTAGAACTATAGATTACATATTAAAACTTATCTCTTTGAAGTCTATTTAATGTATGCACAAATTTAGACCCTGAGTTACTATAAAAAATAGTAATTTCTAGCAAAAATTATCCTTGATTTGAGATGCATTTAGTCGATACTAATTAATTTTGCATAAATAATTTAACTAATTTTTGTCTTATAGAGTAGTGGTTAGTAACTCATAATAATAAATTATTTTATTTACATTTTTATAAACAAACTAAGCTCTATAAATAATTTTTAATTAAAATTAGCTTTCCTGCAAGGTCCTTAATTTGAATCCATAAGCCTCAACAAATGATCTTCAATCTCTATTATAATTACCAAGAAAAAAATAGCTAGAAAGTTTGGCTGCCTAATTATTAGCACCTTAAAAAATTATTGAAGCACTTCAATAGAAACCAAGTATCTTAGCACGTAAAAAGATGGCATGGCACTCATAAATCTTTAATTATTATATAGAAGGTCTCTTTTCATGCTATGCTCTATATAGAAACTTTATCCACTTGTGTCTTGAATGCATCACGGTCTCATCTCGGAATAAATTTCAATATAGAAGGTTTCCTTTCAAATGACGTCAATTACAAAGCAGCAGAAATAACTAGAGGCTTCCTTGCAGCTTCATATGTGCAGCAAAATTCTACATCTTACTCCACTAATGAAGATGATGGCTAACTACTCCATGCATCAAAGCTATCGTTTACTTGACTTGGAACACAGCATTTAATACTCTCAAGAAAAAAGAGAGAACAGACCGTTTATCACGGCAGCTGCAGACATTAATTATAGCGAAAAAATTGGATTTTTCGTGCATGTCTAGAACTGGAAACATTGACAAAGGCCAGATTCCATCTTAAATATATGAAAAATTGCCATGAATGGCGTACGTGCTTGACCTGTAGGGATAACAACTAATGGCTCATGACTTGACTTGAGAACGAGCAACATTGACTTGGTAAGGGTTGCACGTTTCATATCTAGTCGCACTTTTACACTTGGGCATGTAATATAAATAAGTTTTTTTTTTATATATATGCGGAAGACCTGAGCCATGCTTGACGTATCATGTACTAAAAATTCCTTACAGAAAAAACTTCACTCGTTCGTCAAAATGATCAGTGCGTTCATCATTCAAATTGACTTTAAATCACTCATTATAATGGTGAAAGTTAGGATGTGTTCGATTTTAGGCAAAAATTCTAATTTTATTTTTATATTTATAAAAAAGAGAATATATCAAAATATGTTTGATGAATAAAAATTAGAATAGTTTTATAAAAAAATATAATTTTAAAAAATTCTAACTTCACACAGTTTGAGAATATTTTTACTATTTTTTATCAAAAAAATAAAATAAGAAACAAAGATAAAAAACTTGAAAATATACGAGTTAATGATATTTCTTTTAATTATTTTACTTATCTTTTAAAAAATATCATTTATAATAAAAATAAAAAATAAAAAATAATTTTTATTTTTACTTGTCAAATGTATTTTTTAGAGAACAAGAAAAAAAATGACAACTATTTTCAAAAGATAAAAATAGAAGATAAAAACTGTTGGTCCAGATAGCAACCCAAGAGGGGGGGTGAATTGGGTTTTTCAAAAATTTAAACTCTTTTGAAAATAAACCCCAGCGGAAATAAAACTTAGATTCGCACGGATTAAAACAGAGTAACACAAATAGAGAATTAAAGATAATGAGACAATCACGGCAAACACAGAAGATTTTATAGTGGTTCGGTGTACCTACACCTACGTCCACTCCCAAGTATCTCTTGGGTCCACACTATAATCAATCTGATTACAGCAGAGTTGTTTTGCAAGCTCACAACTCGAACTTGTTATTTTTTCGGGTGCACAACGAACCCAGCTGGTTTTCAAGGCTCACCAGCACAAAACCTTATACCACAAGCAAACTGCTTGCACAAGGCTAACAGCCTCAATGGAATCAATCCTCCGATTGACCCAGCAAACAATAATCATTTTTACAAACAAAGCTCCTTCAATGAGCAAATATACAATGATAAACACAAAATAAAGAGATAGGAATCAAAGCCTGATTTGAGATCTTGGTGGCTTGCTTCTTCTCTTCTCTTGGGTGGATCTTCCTTTGGAATGCTCTTGAAGCTCAGAAGATCAGAAAACTAGGGCTTGCTTCTTTTCTTGAGATTTCTTCAAAATGAAGTTATGAAAGCTTGGAATCTCTCTCTTTTCTTTTGGGGAATCAGTATAATCTTTCCTCTCGAATTTTTCCTCTTTTCTTTTCTGATGGATTTCAAAGATTTGACTCTATTCTTTTCTTTTTGTCTCTTACTTTCTCTTTCTTTTTGGATGCAGCAAACCCTCTTCTTATAGATCAGTATAATCCATAAATAGTTTAAAACTATCCGTTAGAAACAGTGTAAGAAGGATTAGATCCATAAATAGCAATAGCCGTTGGGATTAAAAAGATAAAGTAAAGTTTAGAGTCGTTCTGACAGTTCTGGAGTCGCGTTTGACATTCTGGAGTCGGCTCTAACTTTTCTGGAGTCGGCTCTAAATCGAAAATCCCAAATTGCTTGAACTGGAGTCGTCTCTGACTTTTCTGGGGTCGACACAAAAATCTTCTGGAGTCGACTCTAACAGTCCGGAGTCGACTCTAAGTCGTGGCCAGAAAAACCATCGTTCTGTCTTTTCTGTTGGAGTCGGCTCTAACAGTCCGGGAGTCGACTCTAAGTCTGTGCCATTTTCGGAGTCGACTCTGCGATTCCATGTGTCGACTCTAATGTCTGCAATCTTACCTTGACATTAGATTCGAACTAGAACTTGATTTTCCTTGATTTTGATTAATAAATCAAATCATAAACTGAAAAACTTAATCAAAATCATTAGTAACTTCAAATGTTATACTCAAATAGTTTTGTTAATCATCAAAATCAACAATTGGGTCAACAATCTCCCCTTTTTGATGATGACAAAAACTTTGAGTATATGCATTAAAAATTCATTTGAATTAAGAGTTATAGACATTGTTAAAGCTTTAAACTTCCAATAGAGAATTTGATGCCAATTTTCAAAATGAATAAAAAAGATACTTGAGTCAATTATAAACATCAATCAAGATGATTTAACTTTATAGGAAATTATTAAGCTCCCCCTGCATTGAATAACTCCCCCTATGTAAATAACTGAAATCGATTGATACAAATTGATTAGAATTTATAAATCTCAAAATTTCTCTCCCCCTTTTTTATGCCAAGATTGAAATCTTATACTCCTTATATTCTTCCATTCTTATTTCCTTTATGCATATACAATTTTCTCTCCCCCTTTTTTGTTATCAGCAATAAGGTGAATTTAAAAACAATAAAGAAGGTTATCAGAGCGGGTTGTTGGTTCATTCAATCATAGAGATGGTAATTGGTTCTCATAGACAAATTTGCAATAAAAGGATAATTGTATTTCAATGCAAGATTCATTACATGTGTCAATTCAAGTACATTCTCAGAAAAGTAACATATTCAAGTATGTAAACCAAAATTCCTAGATACATGCTATCAAAGTAAAGAAAGCTAGAAATCCTAAGATACAAACTAGGATAAGATAGGGTATCAAAATCAAACATGCTTGTAAACAATTTTCTTCAAATGACCAATCATTTCCATAATTTCATCTTTTTGGTCTTTCTTAAATTTTTCAAGACAAGCTTCAACTTGAGGACAACAAGATCTTTCTTCAACTTGACCAGTAGCATGAAATAGACTCTTGATCCATCTGCATCCCTTCCATCCTTTCAAAAATCTTTTGAAGCTCAGATGACATGGATTCACTGATTTATCCAAGGTAGAAACTATCATGTCAAGCTTAGCAGATATCAATTTCATTTCACTTCTCATATCTGAATCATACTCAGCAGTAGGGCTCTGAGCTGACAAGCTGCTCCTCAGAAAATCTTTCAGATACCAAGGCTGACTGATGTGGAGGTGAAGGATGAGTGCTCGGTCCAGCCTCTGAAGGTCCAGCAGTAGATGGTCCAGGAATATCCTCTCTCTGGCTTCCTCAACTCTAACTTCCTCTGCTCTGGTCTCTTGTCCTCTTTTTATCCAAATTTATTCTCTTTTCTGAAGCCCATGCGGTGAATTGTAGAGACACTAGTAATCTGTATGCCTTAACTTCCTTAGTGGCTCATTGTCCATTATAGCACACCTTGGCTTCTAAAAACTAAAGTCAGAATCATACCATATGGCAATGTTGATCTCTTCTTGGTTGCTGCCTCTGCCATATAGCCTATCATCATTCCAGCAAGATTAACAGGCCTTCCAGTGATGATACAGTCCATCAATAAGATGTCTCGCTCCGAGACATACTCAAACCTTCCAATTTTAGGAAACAAGATTCTTCCACAAATATTGTGAAGTAACCTGAGTTCCAAATTAGTTGATTTGCCATGAAACTCAGATACTTCTCTCCCTAACATCCTAGATAGGGCACCTCCTCTATCTTCATGTTGATACTCAACTAGTCCAATAGTAGGCATTTCCAATAAATTTCCAAGAATCTCGGCTGTGATTATCACTTTGGTTCCTCTTACAAAACTTACTAATCCTCCCTCTCCTCTACTAAATCATTGTAAAATTCTCTTACAAGGGCAGGGTAGGTAGGAACATCCAAAGAGCAGACTTTCTCCCATCCCATTTCCTTCAATAATCGCCAATAGCAAACCCTCCGAAGCAAAAAATCAAATCTACTTTTCTTCCGGTTGTAATGGCCTTACCCGCTAATTGGTCGACCCGAGGAGAAGATGGTGAAGGTGGAGAAGCATCTTGGGTGGCAGATGATGAAGATGACGAGGTTGCCTGAACGTCCTTCGTGGGAACGGCCGAACCCAACAATCGCACGCCTTTAGGAGCCATGGGATTCGATTGGAATGAGTAATCAGAGATTTGAGGGGTTTGGAGGGTTGGAATCGGTTTGGAACGGCTTTGGAAGGGTTTAGGAGACGATAGGGTCGTTTGGGTGTCGACTCCGCCTTTTTATTTTGACCTAGTTCCACTTAGAGTCGACTCCCGCAAAGCGAGGTGTCGGCTCCGAACCAGAAAATCTGTCAGCGCCCGAATTAGAGTCGGCTCTACAGAAGCCAGAGTCGGCTCTAATTGCCCAGACAGAACATCAAAATAAAAGGTGTCGACTCCACAAACTGAGGTGTCGACTCCACAATAGTTTCAGTGAAAAATTTAATTTCAAGGATCTGAAACTAATCAAATTAATCATCAAACTCTAGATAAGTGTTCCTTAATCAATTGGGGAAACAATGAATCAAATTTCTAGATAAATTTCCTTATTGAACATAGAGGATTTTCAAGAAATTAATGAAGTCTAGATAGTTGTTGTCCTTAAGAGTTTCAGAAAATCATTCTAAAGGATCACAAACTCCTAATTCTCCTCTAAGATAACAAAATCTTTCCTCACTCAAAGGTTTGGTAAAAATATCAGCTAATTGATCATTAGTATTAACATATTCAAGACAAACATCATTGTTAGTACATGTTCTCTAATAAAGTGATGTCTAATTTCTATGTGTTTAGTTCTTGAATGTTGAATTGGATTCTTAGTTAGATTGATGGCACTAGTATTATCACATCTAATAGGAATTTTATCAAGTGTGATACCATAATCTTCAAGTTGTCGCTTAATCCAAAGGATTTGAGCACAGCAACTTCCAGCTGCAACATACTCTGCCTCAGCAGTGGATAATGCAACCGAATTTTGCTTCTTGCTAAACCAAGAGATTAAGTTACTTCCTAAAAGTTGGCATGCCCACTTGTACTCTTTCTATCTAATTTACAACCAGCATAGTCAGAATCAGAATAAGCAATCAATTTTAAGGTTGAGTCTCTAGAATACCATAATCCTACATTTTTAGTTCCATTTAAGTATCTAAAGATTCTTTTAACAGCAAATAAATGTGATTCTTTAGGATTAGATTGATATCTTGCACATAGCAAACAGAAAACATAATATCTGGCCTACTTGCAGTTAGGTAAAGAAGTGATCCGATCATACCTCGTAATGCTTCTGATCTACTTTCTTACCTTCTTCATCCTTGTCCAGCTTGCATGAGGGACTCATTGGCGTACCAAGAGGTTTAGCAGATTCCATACCAAACTTCTTGAGTATTTCCTTTGTGTACTTTGTTTGGTTGATGAAAATCCCGCTTTCTCTTGTTTTGATTTGAAGTCCAAGGAAGAAGTTGAGTTCTCCCATCATGCTCATCTCGAATTCTCCCTGCATTAACTTAGCAAATTCTTGACAAAGGAGATTGTTAGTAGCACCAAATATAATGTCATCAACATAAATTTGAACAATTAATAAATCCTTTTCTTTTCTTTTTAAAAACAAGTTTTATCAACATTTCCTCTAGAAAAATCATTTTCAATTAAAAATTTACTTAATCTATCATACCAAGCTCTAGGTGCTTGCTTTAAACCATAAAGTGCTTTGTGTAGTTTGAAGACGTGGTTTGGAAATTCATGATCTTCAAAACCAGGAGGTTGTTCAACATAAACTTCCTCATTTATAAAACCATTTAAAAATGCACTTTTAACATCCATTTGAAATAAGTTGAAATTCATATGACATGCAAATGCAAGTAGTAGCCTAATGGCTTCTAATCTAGCAACAGGTGCAAAGGTTTCATCAAAATCTATACCTTCTTCTTGATTATATCCTTTTGCAACTAATCTAGCCTTATTTCTAATTACCAAGCCATTTTCATCCAATTTATTTCTAAAAACCCATTTAGATCCTATTATAGGGTGATTTTTAGGTCTATCTACTAGGGTCCAAACTTGGTTCCTAGTGAATTGGTTTAACTCTTCCTGCATTGCTAACATCCAATAACTATCTTTCTCAGCTTCCTCTATAGTTTTAGGTTCTATATGAGATACAAATGCAAGATGATTATTGATATTTCTCATTGATGATCTAGTCCTTACACCTTGAGATGGATCACCTATGATTAGGTCCTTAGGATGACCATAAGCATATCTCCAATCTCTAGGTAGATCTTTATCATTATGAGCAGTATCAATACCATCATCCTTAGGTGAGTCATCATCCTTAGCTTCAGGTTCTTGATCTGAAGATACATTTAATTTTTCAATACCTCTTTCAATCAAAGATGTATCTTCCTCATCATCAATTTTATCTGAACTTGATGCTAAAGACTCATCAAACACTATATGAATGGATTCTTCTACAACTAAGCTTCTCTTATTAAATACTCTATATGCCTTGCTAGATGTAGAATATCCTAGGAAAATACCTTCATCAGACTTTGCATCAAACTTCCCAAGATTATCCTTACCATTGTTATGAATAAAACATTTACAACCAAATGCATGAAAATAACTAAATTTGGTTTCCTATTATGCCATAGTTCATAGGGAGTTTTCTTAAGGATAGGTCTAATCAGGGCTCTATTTAGGATGTAACATGCTGTGTTTATAGCTTCCGCCCAAAAATATTTTGGAAGTTGGCTTTCACATAGCATGGTACGGGCCATGTCTTCTAAAGTCCTATTCTTTCTTTCTACAACTCCATTTTGTTGTGGTGTTCTAGGTGCTGAAAAGTTATGATGTATGCCTTTTTCAAAACAGAATTTTTCAAATAAGTGATTTTCAAATTCAGTTCCATGATCACTTCTAATAGACACTATGGTAGTGTTTTTCTCATTTGTGACTTTCTTAACGAATTTCAGGAATATTGAGAAAGTCTCATCTTTGTGAGCCAAAAATATTACCCAAGTGAATCTAGAGTAATCATCTACTATCACTAGACCATATTTCTTTCCTCCTAGACTTGTGGTTCTAGTAGGTCCAAAAAGGTCCATGTGTAGTAGCTCTAGTGGCCTAGTAGTTGAAACAACATTCTTAGATTTGAAAGAAGTTCTTGTTTGTTTTCCAAATTGACATGCATCACATATTCGATTATTTTCAAAATTTAAGCTAGGAATACCTTTAACTAAATCCATTTTCAATAGTTTAGAAATTAGGTGTGTGCTTGCATGACCTAATCTACGGTGCCATAGCCAACCAATCTCATTCATCTTAGCATTATTAGCAACTAAGCAATGATTACTTGGAGATAAATTACTCAAATCAATTAAGTACACATTGCCATAATTTACCAACAAGAATAATGCTATTATCAATGGGATTAGTAACAGTGCAAACAGAAGCTTCAAAGGAAACTTTGAAACCTTTATCACACAGTTGGCTAATACTTATCAAATTATGTTTAAGTCCATCACATATAAAACATTATCAATATGAGTAGATGGAGTAATTTGAATCTTACCAATACCCATGATATGGCCTTGACCATTATCACCAAAAGTAACTACTCCACCTCTTTTTGATTCAAGGGTGATGAATTGATCTTTGTCACCCGTCATGTGTCTTGAGCAACCACTATCCAGGTACCATTTTCTTTTCAGTCTGATGGCTGCAAGACACTCCTGCAAAATATTCATGTCTTAATTTTAGGTACCCAAGCCTTCTTGGGTCCTTCATGGTTAGATGCATTAAATATTGTTCCTTTGGGAACCCAAATCATCTTTCTTTTATTATGTGAAGATTTACACATATAAGATTTATGTCCTTTGTTTCCACATTTAAAACAAGTAATATTTGATGATTTTTCAGCATGTACAAAAATATTTTTCAAAGATTTTTGCTTTTTAAGTGGATTATATCCTAATCCAGCTTTATCAAAAAGCTTTTTGATTATCCAAAATCATATTAAGTTTGATAGAGCTTAAAGTAAATTTATCAACTATAGGTTTAAGTCTATCAACTTCATTTTTCAAACTTTCATTTTCTTTTATCAAAAGTTCTTTTTCTACAACATGCTTTTCATTTTCTAAGGATAGTTTTTGCATTTGATTTTTCAATCTTTGTTCTTTGAACTTAATTTGCAAAATCATCCATTAATTCATAAAAAGCACTATGCAATTCATCGAAAGTAAAATCATCAAGAAAACTCGGACTTACCTCATCATTGTCCGCCATGAAGCATAGATTGGCCATTTCACTCTTTTCTTCTCTTCGGAACTTGAGCTTTCCGAATCACTCCATGTGGCCATCATTGCCTTCTTTTTGAATTTCCGGGTGCCTTTCTTTAGTTGAGGGCATTCAGATTTAAAGTGACCCGGCTTCTTACATTCAAAACAAATAACTTCTTTTTCTTTGCCCTTGTCCTCATCTTTTCTTGCAAAGGGCTTTTTCTTTTCAAACTTCTTCTTCTTCATGAATCTTTTAAATTTTCTTGTGATGAGTGCCATGTCCTCATCATCACTTTCATCTTCAGATTCATGAGGCTCTTCATATATTCAGAAATCTTAAGAGCCATAGTCCTCTTCTTCTTTGACTCATCATCATCAACATGTTGCTTAATTTGAAGCTCATGAGTCATCAAGGATCCCAATAATTCTTCAGGGGTAGGGTACTTAGATCCTTTGCCTCTTGTATTGCAGTCACTTTAGCTTCCCAAGTCCTAGGCAAGGAACGCAAAACCTTTCTCACAAGATCAGAATTATCATAAGATTTACCAAGACTTTTTAAACCATTAACTATATCAGTAAATCTTGTAAACATATCAGCAATAGATTCACATGCATCCATTTTAAACAATTCATACTTATGAACTAGCATGTTAATCTTGGATTCCTTGACTTGATTTGTTCCCTCATGGGTAACCTCAAGTCTATCCCAGATTTCCTTAGCAGAAATGCAAATAGATATACGATTGAATTCATTTGCATCTAATGAGCAGTATAAAACATTCATTGCTTTGGCATTAAGTTGTGCCAATTTTTTATCATGTTCATCCCATTCCGTTTCCGGTTTAGGAATCTCCATGCCATTAACTCTAGCAGTGGGTGTGTGTGGTCCATTGACTATAATGCTCCATAGATCATAGTCAAGTGCTTGAATGAAAATTTTCATTCTAGCCTTCCAATAACCATAGTTTAAACCATTAAACAAGGGTGGTCTATTAGTAGATTGACCTTCGAAAAAGATGAACCAGCTTGAGTTGCCATGTGGATCTTTGACTCTTGATCGTTAGATCAAATCAAATGAGCACTAGCTCTGATACCAATTGTTGGTCCAGATAGCAACCCAAGAGGGGGGGTGAATTGGGTTTTTCAAAAATTTAAACTCTTTTGAAAATAACCCCCGGAAATAAAACTTAGATTCACAATTAAAACAGAGTATGCACAAATAGAGAGTTAAAGATAAAGAGACAATCACGGCAAACACAGGATATTTTATAGTGGTTCGGTGTACCTACACCTACGTCCACTCCCAAGTACCTCTTGGGTCCACACTATAATCAATCTGATTACAGCAGAGTTGTTTTGCAAGCTCACAACTCGAACTTGTTGTTTTCCCGGGTGCACAACGAACCCAGCTGGTTTTCAAGGCTCACCAGCACAAAACCTTACACCACAAGCAAATGCTTGCACAAGGCTAACAGCCTCAACTGAATCAATCCCAGATTGACCCAGCAAACAATAATTTTTTACAAACAAAAGCTCCTCCAATGAGCAAATATACAATAATGAAACAAAAATAAAGAGATAGGAATCAAAGCCTGATTTGCAGATCTTGGTGGCTTCTTCTTCTCTTCTCTTGAGTGGATCTTCCTTTGGAATGCTCTTGAAGCTCAGAAGATCAGAAAACTAGGGCTTCTTCTTTTCTTGAGATTTCTTCAAAATAGAACAGAAAGCTTGGAATCTCTCTCTTTTCTTTTGGGGAATCAGTATGATCTTTCCTTTTTTTCCTCTTTTCTTTTCTGATGGATTTCAAAGATTTTCTCTATTCTTTTCTTTTTGTCTCTCTTTCTCTTCTTTTTCGGATGCAGCAAACCCTCTTCTTATAGATCTTAATCCATAAATAGTTTAAAACTATCCGTTAGAAACAAGTGTAAGAAGGATTAGATCCATAAATAGCAATAGCCGTTGGGATTAAAAGATAAAGTAAAGTTTAGAGTCGTTCTGACAGTTCTGGAGTCGCGTCTGACATTCTGGAGTCGGCTCTAACTTTTCTGGAGTCGGCTCTAAATCGAAAAATCCCAAATCCGCTTGATCTGGAGTCGTCTCTGACTTTTCTGGGGTCGACACAAAAATCTTCTGGAGTCGACTCTAACAGTCCGGAGTCGACTCTAAGTCGTGGCCTGAAAAACCATCGTTCTGTCTTTTCTGTTGGAGTCGGCTCTAACAGTCCGGGAGTCGACTCTAAGTCTGTGCCATTTTCGGAGTCGACTCTGCGATTCCATGTGTCGACTCTAATGTCTGCAATCTTACCTTGACATTAGATTCGAACTAGAACTTGATTTGTCTTTGATTTTGATTAATAAATCAAATCATAAACTGAAAAACTTAATCAAAATCATTAGTAACTTCAAATGTTATACTCAAATAGTTTTATTAATCATAAAATCAACAATTGGGTCAACAAAAACATTCTCGAATATAAAATATAATCTAATTGTTTCTTTTTCTAATTGTGAGCCAATCAAATGTATCCATAAATAAACTCTTATACTTCGAAACAATAATCATCAAAGAGAAAATTTATAATATACTGACTTGCCGGTCTAGGGTAGGTTTTAAGAGTTACCTAACTCCATGAGATGAATGTATTAAAATTTTGCTATAAATTTTGGAGCAAAATAATAGATGCTAGTCACTAGAAAAATCGGTAAACAAACGGCCGGGTTCAAAGTACTCAGAATTTAACAATCAAGCAATCCAATTCTCAGTTCTTGCTGGAAGGCAAATAGTCAAAACTCCAAAGAATAGTCTAATAAAAATTAAATTATTTCAAAAATCATGCTGCGCAAAGTATAGGGATCAATGCTTCAAGTCCGTTTATAAGATCTTAACTAAAAATTAATGTAGATGCCTGGATTGAGACTTGTAGCTTGGCAGGCAGGTTGGGTAGCAAGTTTCACAAAGATTATGACCAACCATGCGGCAACAGTTTGATTTACTTGACTCATGAAGATAATGACTTACAACAAAATGCACTAAGAGAGAGAGAGAGAGAGGCCATTTACTTTGGTCTACCTCTTGGAGAAATATTCTCAGTTAAGGTGCCAACAGCTTTTATAATATTATCACAGATGATCAGGACGGTTCATGGCTTCACATGCGTGATTGTAGCACATGTTAATCATAGAAATGTGCTATGACTTGATCGTCGGCAATACAAACATAGTGAATGGTAACACAATTCTTGGAACACTCGTGAACAACACTTAGGAGTTGGAAAAAAATGGAAAGAAAGTTGCACCTCAGTCCAAATTATCTCCATGAAGTCTATTTCGCATAATTGCATTGCTGGGTGTGAGGCATTGACTACAAATCAACTAAAACGAAAGTAGAACAAAACCAAGCCCTGACTACTTGAGTACTGCATACGTTTTGCCATATCTATTTGGTTTGCTACAATAAGCTTCAGTCCGGCTTTGTGATTCTTTTGCAGTTGATATGAACTTGCACATTTGAAAGCACGTTATTTGAGATTACCAAGTTACTAGAAGTCTCAGTTGATAGCAAGAGGTAACTTAGGAAGATCTTGTTATAGCGAGCATAGTTTTAATCTCTTATCTATTATACTAGAAAAATTATTATTGAGATAGTGATTAATGGTGTGTGGTATATTGGCTCTGTCCAGCATTGATACAGAGTTATGGAAATTGATTATATTGAAAAGTATGCATCATGATGACTGCATGTTAATGATTATTTATTGTTAAATATTATGATAATTTATATAATTATTATTTATTTTATTGATGAATGTATGTGTATGGAGGAATTCTTACTAATTAAGTTGTTAGGCTTATCATATATTAATTGTTTTGCTTTTCATAGCTTAGAATTGGATTATATGATTGGGACCCAAATTATAAGTAGAATGGTTGAATTATTTTAATATAAGATAAATAAAGAAAGCTATGGTTGAATAATTTTGTTATTATATTAATAATTTTTTTTAATTTTAGAGATAAATGATGACATATTATATTGTGAAAAATTTATTAAAATATGTTATGTATCCTTTTGGAACCATAGAATATACGCCGATGGCAAGACGTGGAAAGGAGATGGCAAGACGATGGGGCACGTCCATCTGTTCGACACTAACTGTGACGCAAGGCGACTTAGTTGTGAGTCAAGATGACCAGGCATGGAACTCCTTCAATAAATACGCTGATGAGAGGCGTTCATGGAACTCTCATGGCCTATTGGTTCCATTTCAATCTCTTTATGCTGGTCTCAGCACTTCCTCTCATGGCCAATAGTGGATGCAAGGGAAGATCTAACACTATTGAGCGGGTGATGCTGATTGGGTTCATCTTATGCGCTGGAGTCATCCCATTCTGCCTCTGTCTTGGCAGCGGAGGTGATTCCAACTTGGGGGGCAGTTGCATAGAGAGGGAAAGGATAGCCCTCCTTGCCATCAGAGCAGATATCTACGACCCTGATGAGTGGCTCTCTTCTTGGACGGGCCAAGACTGTTGCCAGTGGAAAGGAGTGGGCTGCAACAACACCACCGGCCATGTGGTAAAGCTCAATCTCAGATACCCTTATGATTGGTGGGAAGGAACTGCAGGATTCCCAGGACAAAGCAAGGTAAATCCTTCCTTATCTAGCTTGATACATTTGAGGTATTTGGATCTGAGCATGAACAGCTTCGATGGAGCATCCATCCCGGAATTCATTGGTTCTCTCATCCACTTGGAATACCTTAACCTCTCCCTTGCTGGGTTTACTGGAACCATTCCTCGCCGGATTGGAAATCTCTCGAGCCTGCACTATCTAGATCTTCAGGGTGGGTCCCGATTTTATTATCAATCCTTTCGAGTCAATGACCTTCAATGGCTCTCTGGAATCACCTCTCTGAGATACCTTGACTTGAGCTTTGTCAACCTCTCCAAGGCATCGAATTGGCTTCATGAGATCAACATGCACCCTTCTCTACTAGTCTTGAAATTATCTGAAACTGAACTCCCTGGTATTCCTTCAACCCTACAGTATGTAAACCTCACTTCTCTCACCATCCTTGATCTCTCTTACAATGCTTCTGAGACTGCCATCCCGCACTGGCTGCTTAATATTAGCAGCCTTGTTGAACTCTGTCTCCCAGATTGTGAATTTCATGACAGCTTATCAGTTGTAGTAGATATGTTGGGTAATTTCAACAGTTTGAAGTATTTAGATTTATCATGGAACCAAATTACTGGGCATGCTGCAGAAATATTGGGGAATCTTAACCAATTGAGGTACTTATATTACATGGTAATCAAATTAGTGGTGAAATTCCAGCAAACCTAGGAAGCATGCTCAACCTGGAGGAATTGTCTTTGTCCCGTAACCAAATCAGCGGATGGATACCAGAAGCTATCGAAAACCTTGTTCATTTGCGGTGGTTAGATTTGTCAAGCAATAACATTACCGGACAAATACCAAAAAACATATCGAAGCTCTGCAATTTACAGGGGTTGGACTTATCAAATAACAGAATTAATGGCGAGATCACAGATCTTATAGAAGGATTTTCTAAATGCATTAATAATAATAAATTGGAGGGGAGAACCTGTTTGCAAAGTTTAGCAAGCATAGACATGAGTAACAATAGTTTAAGTGGGATGATCCCAGAAAGTTTGGGACAACTATGTGCACTCAATGGTTAGATGTGTCATCGAACTCCTTCACTGGGTACTTGACTGAAGGGCACTTTTCCAACCTCACAAGATTGTTTTCTTGGATCTATCTTACAACTCCTTGAATATGACCCTTATAAGTAACAGTTGGATTCCTCCTTTCAATGCTACCTTATTATGATGTGCTCTTGCTATGTGGGCCCAAATTTTCCTGCTTGGCTTCAAACCCAATAAATCTGAACAATTGTGCCTATCCGAAGCTGGAATTTCAGACAAGATTCCATCATGGTTGTGGAATAGGGATATGTATAGCCTCAATCTATCCTATAATTGTATACAAGGGCAGCTACCAAGTTCTAGAGGGAGATATTTTATTCCTTACTTGATTTGAGATCCAACTGCTTTTCCGGTCTAGTACCTAAGCTGAAGTACAAATACATCTTTCTTTCCAACAACTCTTTTTCTGGTCCCGTTCCTTGAGCTATTTTGAAGAAGTTAGTCCTGTGGTACTTTCATTGTCGCACAACCGTATAAATGGTAGTATCCCACAGTCCCTTTGTAATTGGATTTTATTGGAGGTTCTTGACCTCTCTAATAATGAATTAACTGGAGGATTTCCAGACTGCTGGAGCAAGTCACAAGAAGGAAGCTTTGATGTACCAAAAGATAAAAGACCAGAAGATTCATTTAGCACAATGGCATATCCTATGGAACTCCGATCTTTGCACATGAGAAACAACAACTTATCCGGTCAATTTCCTTTCTTTTTGAGACATTGTAAAGGGTTGGTTCTACTTGATCTTGGTGAAAACAAGTTTTCAGGAAACATACCCATATGGATTGGAGAAAATCTCTCATCTCTAAAAGTTCTTTCTCTAAGATCAAATTTTTTGATGGCAATATCCCAATGCAAATATCCAAGCTTTCTTTTCTTCAGGTTTTGGACTTGGCATGTAACAGATTTTCAGGACATCTGCCATCATCCTTTGGAAATTTTACCACCATGGTTGAGAAACAAGAAGGAAGAAAACCATGGTTCTCAAATGATATGGCAGCATCATATTACAAAGAGAGTCTCTTGTTGGTTACAAAAGGAATATGCTTGAGTATACTAGCGTGCTTTTATTGGTTACAAGCATTGACTTATCGAACAATATTCTTTCCGGAGAGATCCCTAATGAAGTAACAAAACTTTATCAATTGCATTACTTGAACTTGTCTGAGAATCATTTCATTGGAAAAATACCACAAAACATCGGTGATATGAAGCAATTGGAATCACTTGATTTATCAATGAACAATCTCTCTGGCCAAATTCCCCAAACCATGGCTGCTTTGAACTTCTTAAGCCACTTGAACTTATCATATAACAACTTGTCAGGAAGAATTCCATCAGGGTACCAAATTCAAACCTTTGATGGCACCTCTATCTATGCTGGTAATCATAATCTTTGCGGAAAACCACTGCCAGAATGTCCTAAAAATGCACCTCCACATCGAGAAGAGCAAGCAGATGAAGATGGTTATGAGATGATATGGATTTATGCTATCTCAACATTAGGATTTGTGATGGGATTCTGGGGTTTTATTGGTGTCGTGATGATCAAAAAGGATATCAGGATTTCTTATCTTCGATTCATCGACGAATATATGATTGGATTTATGTAGAATTAGCAATAAAGTTTGTCAAGCTGAAATCTATCAAAAAAAGGAAATCGACAAGAAACTACACAGTCAACCACCATGTTGTAAGATATTATGCTTCTTTTATCTCTCTTGTATTCTCACTCTTTCTCTCTCTTCTTTCAGTTTGGTTTGCTATGAGTAATATTCTATAAGAAAGAAATGTTTTTCCTTTTTCTATTTTAATGAAATGATTTCACTTTTAGTTTGCATGAATTGTTTCTATTGTCATGCTACACTAACGAAGTGATTTTATGTTAAAAGACACTATGCCTCAAGCAAAATACCTACTTGAAGTAAGACAAATATAAGCATTTATTTAATCCAATTTATGCTGAGTTGCTGTCTTTCTTGCTTTCCTTGTTAGGCCACCTTAATTTTTACCATCAAGAAAAAATAATTAAAATACCTTAAACTAGACAAACATAAGCAAAAATACATTTTTCCCTCCTTTTTTATATAAAATTTCATACACCTTTCGTTTATTGGCAAAACGAGACATTATTTAAGCTATAGCGCCTTGGTCTAGGGAGGCATGTCCACCTTCTCGCCATCAAAGTATAATAATCGCTGTTTGTTTCGCTTCTCTAATTTTAAATACTATATTAGCCTTCTCTGAATCAACTCTATGTACCTGCAAAGAGTGATGGAAGGCTCTGACCCTGTAGTTTTTCTTTTACATGAAATACACTCTTCTTTAATGAAATCAACTAAAACATATTTGATCAACATATAGCGGAAAAGGGAAAGACTATTAAAAACTACTATGTTCGGGTTGAAAACAAAATCACTATTTTCTGGACCTAGACAAGCTTCTGTGCATAGGGAGAGAACGCTGATCTCGCTGTTATAGAGGAAGGAATTGTTTTTGGACGTAGTACTTCTGCCTATGTTCACATCTCTCTACCTGGTTCCTGCTATGAAGGAAAAGCTTGAAGATGCAAATGAGCACTTTGGTGGTGACATTAAGCAAAAAGGTAAGTCTAACAATATAGAAGTATATATTAATTATTTTTTCTTTGAGGAATTCATTTGCTAGAAGTGTTGGAATTGTGAACTCCCTAAGATAAACTATATATATTGGACTAATGGACTCGTCATCTTGTGACCTGACAGACTCCAGTGGCACATGTTGTCTTGATAGTACATACAGGTGTGGAAGGTGAAGTGATGGTGGAGAAAATTTTGGAAAGCAAGCATGAGGTTGGCTACAATGCAATCATTGACAAGTATGAGAATCTGCTAGATGATCACATAATTGACCATGCAAAAATGATAAGATGTGAACTATAGAATGTTGCATCAGTTGCTGGAATGATCCTAATGACAGAGGCCTCTGTTGTAAAGGAGCCCAAACCAAAGGATTGCATTGCCATCGTAGCACTCTGCCCTATTAATTTGTTCTCTCAGAATTAGGGAAAATGATACATAAATCATAGAAATAAGGGTAGAGTGCAACTTTAGAAGCAACAATATTGTAGTAGCGTTGATTATTTATATTGTTATCCTTCTTTCATGGGATTTTACTTAAATTTCAGATTCTGATAAAATTTTGTACAGAGCATAGGATTCGCTAGTGCTGTCTTTCATGTGTTACATGTTAGTAAGCTTTGAGGTTTTGTTGCTGTTTTACTTCAATATTTGATCCATGCATTATTGTGAAAAATTATAGGCTCTGCATCATTTAAATTGCATCATTTGGATATGCTTATGTATATGGAAGACAAATGTGCATCAAAATTTTCAAATTAATGATTTTCTTTTTCTTTTTCTATGATAAAGACTATTCAGCTGCATTGTACAATAACAATCATAAAAAGGCATGTTAAAGAAAAGCTTAGTGAAACATGCCATTTTTAATTGGTGGCTTGAGTTTATTTTCAAATTATATAGCAGAAGGATATAATGAAAGAATGAAATAGGATATATGCAGATAAATAAATCAATATAACAAATGAAAACAAATGTTCTTTTCACATAATTAGTTAAAACTGATGGTTGATCGAAGAAATAAAAAAAAAAAAAAAACAAGAGAAGGAAAAAAGAATTTTGTGAAGAATAAAAATTGAAATTTTAAATTTACTCTTTTGAAGAATGCTTTTTCATCATATTCTGATGAGAAACTCCTTTGGTAGTAGGTTTTCGAACTGTCGTCCACCAGGCTGTTCAATATTATTAAATCTTGACAGTTTACTAGGTAAGAACACAATATCTTCTAATATTCTCTAGCATGGAGAAAAGTCCATGAGTTATAATTATTTGCAAGCTATTCTTACCATCATAATACAATATGAAAGACTAGGGCTCATAATTTTCACCTGAACCACACACAGTTCTGCAAACCAAGACAGCAACACTGCATGTAGACCACAGAACTAATGATGGGATGTACCACTAATTTGGGACAGAGATAGGCCTATAAATATGTGAAAATTCTTTAGACAGAGAGACCTAGATAGATTAAGTCTACACCATAGTATGAAAATGGTTATTATAGGTTTGCCCACATAGCAATGGTTTGGATTGTCCTGTCAAAGCATCATTGGCAAATGTAGACTACAATCACAGGGATGCTCTCATCCAAGCTATCCAAACTACATTATACCATTTGCTCGGATTAAGTTGCAAGGTGACCCAAAAGGAATCATTAAAGGAACACCTGCATTAGCTGCTGAGAATCCACCCACAAGCACACCGACATTTTAGCTTTCAACTGACATATACTTGTTTGGCATGCTATTTGTGCAAGCAGATAACAATCTTTTCATGTATATGCGTTCAAAGATGAGAGCTAATGCATATTTTGTCTCTAATATGAGCTTATTGATCAATCATACTAGGAATGACACAATTTATTGTCACAATGAAGTATGTCTTCCTTGCTCTTACTTGAATTCTTGAAGCAATAATTGCTGGTAGCTACCTTAACACTGTTGTCCAAACCAGAATCTGATGTCTTCTTAAGGATCTAGAATGAAATATCTCACCCTAAGAACCTAAAAATTAGATGGCAAAAACTCTCTTTCACATCATACTGGGGCCAAAATGCAAGCTCTACCATTGTTGCAGACCGCATCAAATAATTTCGTTAAAAGAAATTCAATTTTTCCAAACATTCAAAGCACACAAGAAGGCTAAATTGATCCATACTATTTTAGTACTGAAATGGTACTAATTTTTGATACAACGTACCTTGCATCTAATCATAATTTTATTATTAAAATCCTTTACTGACCAATAGATCTTTAGGCAATCAGTGCTACAACTCGATTCTCCTGAAATTTCATTCCTTATGACGTCCCTTCAAGCTACAAGTGACTTCAACAGTCACCTCTTTAGCGCCGTAGTTCTTTAATTTCATCTCAACATATTTCAAACTAGCCCTTCACCAAAAGTTCAACATCATTGCATTGATTCATTAGATACAAATGATTCTATTTTTCCTTCCTTTTTACTCTTTCTGAGAACTAGGCAGGGTGTTTGCTGCCAAAGACTTGAGACAATAAGTATTTCATTTTCATATAACCTCCTATCTTTGTTTATACATCCTCAAGAATTTTTCTCAGCTCAACTTATAAAATTAGACCTCAACAACAACTTATCCAAAAATGCATGCTTCTTTTACTCTACCATATTTTTCTAACTTCAACATTACTATCAATTTATTGTCCTCTGCATCATTTGTGTTTTACAGGAAAAAATTGTAATATAGCTTATGTCATAAATATATAGTCAAAGTCTTAAATAGTGGCACTGAACCTCATACCAGTTTTTTGCTGGAATGGTATGGTACTGGGTACCAAAACATGGTAAGAGACAAAGTCCTGTACCTATCTACCAGTTCTGTACCAGTGCACCATATACCAGTGCTAGAAATCTCCCTGAATGGGATGGTATCATTTGAACCATCCCATTCCAGCGGTATTACAAACCTTGGTTATAATGTAGTGGCCTGTGTCTGATGTTTTTATATATCTTAGCAAGGATTTTGTTCCACAAGTCAATGTTTTCATGTATAAGCATAAGGACATATACGGTTGGGGTTCATTTATTTAAAATATTCTAAATCTAGGCTAGGGCTCTTGAAAAGACACACATGTTGATTATTGTGCATTGCACTGCTTGAGGTAACGTGGCATGGTATTGCACCCTCAATGTATCACAACCAAGAAAATGACATTGAATGATATCAATACATAGTAATCATCGTAAATACAATCCTCTTCACAAGCACCCATTTCCTAATTAAGGGCACCTGGCAAATCAACAAACCTGAAGGCAAGTTGCATTTTACCTGACATTAGAAACAAAAATGAATAAAATAACAGAATCTAACTTTGCAGAAAAAGGGAAGAAAAAGGTTTAAATGGATTATTTCCTAATTTTGTCATGGAAGATGAAGTTGATTAGGCTAGATTCTGTGAAGACCACATCTAGTGGGCACTAATTCGCATCCCTACTGCTCTAAACTAAGTAGTTCTCAACATGCTTCTTTACTCAAAACAATGGAGAATTATTTTTACAAAAGAAAAAGAAGTGTTGGAAGCCTTTAGACTGATTTCCAATCAGTATGGCCCATGCCGGTTTTGTGATTAAATGCATGCCAGCCAGCTAGATTGTTACCTTGGCACTCATTCAAGCCCAACTTTGGTCAAGTTTTAGAATGGCAGGTGCCATCCAACATGTACCAGACTGCAAAATCTTGATTATCTGTGAATTTATATAGACTTCAATTCTACATGGATAGACCTTTGACCCTGTATCATGCTGAAAAGCAGAGTTGGTGCAAGTCCTAAATGTTTTTCTCCATGCCTAAATAAAGAATAATCATGTCAGCACATCACTTGCTTCTTGAGATTCATGTGCATGAAGAAAAATTTGCAGACCAAGCACAAAATAACTATTGCAAACTTTTGTATATTGAAGTCACTAGATATGAAAGATGAGTTTTCAGCATAACCATAACAAAGCCCATAAAATAATTTAGCAAAATCATACAAAGTGAGCTCTAGGTGACGGATGCCTTTCTATTCCAATATCATCAACTCTGTTAAACTCATGCCACCAAATAAGACAAACAAAAATATATCATTTTGGTCAACAAATCATTGAATATTTAAAAAGCAGATAAAATGCATACTCTTGTCTCGCTAAGAAATGGCACCGGCGTTTCACCGTATCCCTTTACTTGAGATAATATTGTAGAATCAATTGTGCTAGAATCATCACTTGCATGAAAATTATATATGTAGAAGGAAAAAAGAAATAGTAGTAAATCAAATATTATCTGAAAGTAATAAAGAAAATTTAATTCTTTGCATTTTTTTTAAAAAAAACAACTCTAAATTAAATATAATAATAAAAAAATTATATAGCTAATCCTAACTAGTTTGAAATTAAAGCTTTGCTACTGTTCTTGTTATGAGTATTAGATTAAATAGTCATACCCAAGATTATTGTAAATTATTAACATATAGACTTGTTAAGTTAGCGATCTGACCAAAAGGTGCATCATTAGAACTTTGGCCTAGTCTATGTGCTTGGCTCGTAATTATTGTCATCTATCCATATCATGACTGATTATTCATAATGTACACTTTTGACTAGTTTCTTTACTTTCTAATAATCAAAGGAGAGCGACGACATAACTAAGTAGTATATCTAGTTTTCATCTCTCTCTTTCTCTCTCTCTCTCTCTCTCTCTCTCACACACACACATTCACATAATTCCAAGCTTTCCAAGCTTAGATGCTAATTAAAGTATGCACTTATTGTTGTCCAAAGATATCATAATTTAAAATATGTATTACATGAAATATCATAGAAAATAAATATGATTATTTCATATTAACAAAACAAGAGTTAGATGGTCAAATATCAGGTTTTAGTAGATTCAAAATTTTAGAACATCAATCTTATAAGTTTCATATGTAGATGATTGTAGATATACTATAGTATTACTATTATTATGATGTTATGTGAATATAATTTAAATGAAATATTATTTGATTATGAATTTTAGCATATTTGGATACTTTTGGGATCATATTGTGTTGCACCCTAGACCGATCATCGATTCGGGAGCATGGCGGGTGAATGATGTTCGTAGCTGGGACAAGAGAGGCCCAGCATCGGCTAGTATGTTGTTTTTGGGCCCTATCCTCATCTTCAGCCCATCATAGATCGGGCGAGGAGATTAAGTTCCTTGCACTATCCTAACCTTATCTTTTGCCATCATATGATGTTAGCTACCATTTAAGCTTTGTTCGTTCAACTTCAATGTTGTGTTATTCCATTGTTTTTTGCCACTTGTATGCCCCTCCATGACCATGTAGTGCTGGATTGCAGTCATTAACAGATTAATAGGATCTTGTCTATGACCCCTTCTTTTGTTGTTAAAGCTAATCAATATGCATGAAGTTTTCTGGATGGGTATCCTTAAATGATTCTGCGTTACTTGTAGGATGTGATATATATAATCACGTAATTTGGATAATGAGACAAGTAAGAGATATCGAATGCCTCTTTGTTAAATGCCAACATTAATAAAATTTGGAGGAATCATTTCCTCCAGTTCACCGTTCAAAAATTGCGTCTTTGTTAAATGGCCCTCCACTAACCTAGAGATTTGATAACTCGTATCTTGAACGCATGGTTATCCATACTATCACGGTGCAAAAATAATTATTCCTCTTATCTCATTTGAATAAATTTTAATATCTTTATTTTTACTGACCGAATAAAATTGAATGGACCATCAATGAATTTCTTTTCAAATGACGTCAATTACAAAGTAGCACAGACTGGAATCCTTGCAGCTTCATATGCAGCAAAATTCTACGGTTTGCTTTGACCCATAAAGATAATGATCACCTATTTCATTCCGAGAAGACTTGACAGAGCATTTATTTCTCTCAAAGAAAAAAAAAAAAACAAAAAACAAAGAGAGGACAGACGTTTTACTACCTGAAAACTCAAAACCATATATATATAAAGTCAGGCGTAGCCTGCAAGCTGCGTTCCTCCCAAAAATCCTCATCCACCCTAGAGTCCAAGTCCTAGTCTCATCGGTTCCTTATCTAAGAAAATTTATGGGACCTAAGTAGGTAGATCCTCTCAGAGTACATTCGGCTTTAGATAGAACCATGTGGATGGTGGAAGTCCTCTAGCAGCAGCCTGGCATGGAGGTCATCGCTGGTCCCTGCCACATAAAGAATTAAAGATCAACGACTAGCCGCACAACCTAAGCACATTAATAAATTATTTCAAAAATCATGCTGCGCAAAGTATAGGGATCAATGCTTCAAGTCCGTTTATAAGATCTAAACTAAAAATTATGTAGATGCCTGGATCGAGACTTGTAGCTTGGCATCCAGGTTGGGTAGCATTTTTCACGAAGATTATGACCAACCATGCAGCAACAGTTTGATTTACTTAGACTCATGAAGGTAATGACTTACAACTAAATGCACTAAGGCTGCCAATATTTACTTGACTTGAGAATAGACCATTTACTTCTCTCTCTCTCTCTCTCTCTCTCTCTCTCTCTCTCTCTTCTTAGTTAAGTGCCAACAGCTTTTATAATATCATCGCAGATGATCAAGACGGTCCATGGCTTCACATGCATGATTGTAGCACATGTTAATCATAGAAAATGTGCTATGACTTGATTGTCGGCAATACAAACATAGTGAATGGTAGCACAATTCTTGGAAACTCATGAACAACACTTAGGAGCTGGAAAAAAATGGAAAGAAAGTTGCACTTCAATCCAAATTATCTCCATGAAGTCTATTACGCATGATTGCATTACTGGGTGTGAGGCATTGACTACAAATCAACTAAAACGAAAGTGGAACAAAACCAAGCTCTGACTTGAGTGCTGCATACGTTTGCTATATCGATCTATTGGTTTGCTACAATAAGCTTCAGTCCGGCTTTGTGGTTCTTTTGCAGTTGATATAAACTTGTACATTTGAAAGCACGTTATTTAAGGTTACCAAGTTACAAGAAATCTCAGTTGATAGCAAGAGGTAACTTATGAAGATCATATTATAGCGAGCAAAGTTTTAATCTCTTTATCTATTATACTAAAAAAATTATAATTGAGATAGTGATTAATGGTGTGTGGTATATTGGCTCTGTCCAGTATTGATATGGAGATATGGAAATTGATTATGTTGCTGCCGGGATCCGTCCTCCGACTCGGACGCGGTCGATCTCCAGGGGCGGACCTGCACACAAGTCCTCGCGCAAGAGGCGTTGGGGGTGGCCCTCCGTGGAAGACCCTCCGACGCTCAAGTCAGTGGGAGAAAATCAGTGATCAATTAGAAAGTGGGGAGGTGGATCTCTCCGAGGAGTCTCTCTGGGGGCGGCCAATCGTGAGCTCTAGAGGGCGAGAGCACCGACGAGCTGCTGGTGAGAGCGGGAGAGTGAGAGTGAGGGTGTGAGCGCGCATACCTGAGGGGATCTATGAGTATCATATTTATAGGCTATCACCTGGATCTTGAGCGCCTTCTGGAAGGTTCAGAGGTTGTTAGGATACGGGGATGAATCGAATCGGGCCATTGTGGGGCTGTTGGGATCCATATCTTATCTGTTAGGGGATCGACGGCCAGGAGAGCTCCTTGATGGTTTGAGATCTGGTAGGTGTGTAGGTCTCGGGTAGCTGTGATAGGTTCTAGACCACTTCTCGACATGATTCCTTGCCTAGGATGTTGTTATGGTAGGCCTGGGCTCTCCCGTGTCAGGTTCCGTGGAGGTGAGTATCGGATCGTGGATCGCTCGGTGAAGCCGGGCCATAGAGGCTCGGGGGGAAAACGAGCTATAGGAAGCTCGAGATGGACGAGCTATGGGAGCTCGGGGGAGCTGAGCTATGGGAGCTCGGAGGAGGCGAGCTAGGAAGCTCAGAGAAGCCGAGCTATGGGAGCTCGGAGGAGGCGAGCTATGGAAGCTCGGGGGAGCCGAGCTATGGAAGCTCGGAGAGGCCGAGCTATGGAAGTTCGGGGGAGCCGAGCTATAGGAGCTCGGAGGAGGCGAGCTAAGGAAGCTCGGGGGAGCTGAGCTATGGAAGCTCGGAGAGGCCGAGCTATGGAAGCTCGAGGGAGCTGAGCTATGGAAGCTCGGAGAGGCCGAGCTATGGAAGCTCGGGGGAGACGAGCCATGGAAGCTCGGTGTTGGCCCAGATCGCACCCAAGAGGGGGGGTGAATTGGGTTCTTAAAAAATTTAAGACTTTTAGAAATGTTTTAAACAAATTAACTCAAGATGTGCAAGTGAGAGAAATTAACTTATAAGCAATGCACAAACAGAAATATAAGAGATAGAGTGAGAGACAAATGAGCACGGCAAACACAAGATATTTTTATAGTGGTTCGGTGCAACCAGCACCTACGTCCACTCCCAAGATTCACTTGGGTCACCACTATAATCTCCCTAGATTACAGCCGAGTTGTTTTACAAGCTCACAACTCAAACTTGTTGTTTTTCCCGGGCGTACAACGAACCCAGCCGGTTTTACACGGGCTTACCAGCACAAAACCCAACTCGTTGTTTTTAACGGGATCACAACGAACCCAAAACGTAAGCTATTCCAAGCTTACAATGAGGTACAACTACCTCCACTGATTCAATCCACTGATTGAATCAGTACACAAGAAAATAAATAAGAATTTGAATACAAGCAGCTCCTCTTGAGAGAATAATCAAAATAAAGATTTAGGTTTAGAAAAGCCTGATTAAATAAGCTTGAATGCAGGTTTGGCTTCTTTGCTTCTATTCTCCAACTCCTTTGAAGTATGGAATCAGGCCTCAGCACAGATTCTCCTAGCTTTGGGGCTTTGGACGTTGGTTGAAGCTTTTCTTCTTTTTCTTCTAGGTTGGAAGATCTTGATTTGCTCTTGGTTGCTTTGGGATCTCCTCTTGAGCTTTTTGTAGAATGTAGAACTGGAGCACACGAATCTCTCTCTTTGATTTCACTCCTTTTGAATCTTTTTTCTTGGCTCAAATGATTTTTCCAATGAAGCTCTGTTTTTCCCTCTTTCTCTTCTTTTTCTTTGAAATAAATTTTTTTCTCTATGTATATCTTTGATTTGAAAATAGCTTCTCTATTTATAGATTCTGCAAAAATATATCCGTTAGAAACACAGAAATATAGCCGTTAATCAAAAATCTTACCGTTGGGGCTGACGTGTCGTCGTAAAAAATTACGCCCAGAATTTTGCGGAGTCGACTCGAGCACTGTGGGAGTCGGCTCGAAGTCGATTATTAAAAATAGAAACATTTTAAATGTTAGAGGGTCGACTCACGAAAAACCAAAGTGTCGACTCCTGACAGTCGGGGGTCGACTCGAAGAAAATGGGGAGTCGACTCGAGAAGCGCTCAAAAACAAGCCTTCTGTTGTTTGAGCGGAGTCGACTCGCACAGTCCGGAGTCGGCTCGCACAGAGTCAGGGATCGACTCTTGAAATCCAAGGGTCGATTCGAGAAAATCAGAAAATTCTGTTACTTACTGGAGTCGACTCTGAAACTCTAGAGTCGGCTCCGAAACGTATCAAAAATCAAAAAATTTTGATTGACTTTGAAATTCGTCCCAGAATAATTTTAAATAATATTTTGACTTGAATGCAATAATATGACATTGAGCATGAATTCAAGACTTGTTTCAAGAAATCATTGATTGAATTATAACATGTAAAAATTCCTTTTTGAATCTTAAATATAGAGCTTGAAGCTTCTTTTTCAAATTGATTCAAAACTCAGTGAATTTAAACATTGAGAGTCCATTGCTTTCATTTTGTATAAGCTCAAGGTTTTCATAAATAAACTCATTATTTCCTTTAAAATACTCATGGCTTTTGGAAATCATCAAAATCAATAAGGTTGGGGTAATTGAATAATTACAATCTCCCAAATTTCTCAACACTCGGAGAGGCCGAGCTATGGAAGTTCGGGGAGACGAGCCATGGAAACTCGGAGAGGTCGAGTTGTGGAAGCTCGGGGGAGCCGAGCCATGGAAGCTCGGAGAGGCCGAGCTATGGAAACTCGGGGGAAAACGAGCTATAGGAAGCTCGGGGGAGCCGAGCCATGAAAGCTCAGAGAGGCCGAGCTGTGGAAGCTCGGGGGAGCCGAGCCATGGAAGCTCGTAGAGGCCGAGCTATAGAAGCTCGGGGAGCCGAGCCATGGAAGCTCGGAGAGGCCAGCTATGGAAACTCGGGGAACCGAGCCATGGAAGCTCGGGGAGGACGAAGGGAGGAGGTCGGTCTTAGCCTCCTTGCACGGATATTGATGCAATGATGATTTTACCCCTCAACACATGCCCTCCACTCCCTAGTTCGAAGCGTAGGTTCGGGCATAGGGAGTATAAGTCCAGGTGGCACGCTTTGAATGGGACGGTTTGGTTTAGACAGCCTGTGCAATGATGCCCTAATTAATGCGACAGGGTCATCATGCCTTCGTGGGTAAGGCTCCTCCAAGAGTGACGGTTGGGAATATGCCACGTCGCGAATCCCGATTAATATGGTGTTTATCGAGGCGGTTCCGGATGCCTCGAGCGAGGCGCCTCGTCTTCTCAAGGCGGCTTTCTTAGCGGGGAAGCAAAGCGATAGCTGCGCTATATATATATATATATATATATATATATATATATATGTTTGCAGTATTCTCTCGTCTTGTTTCTTGAAGAGTTTCGCCCTTCGCAACGCTCGCCGCTTCGCCTGGTGCTTTTCTTGGCTAAGATGACGATGAGCCCCGACGACGTAGCTTCGGAGATCGTTGTTGAGGATGTGGGGAGGATTCGCCAGAGGTATGGCGTACCCCAAGATGTTGTCCTGCAATTGCCGGGACCTGAACACAGGGTTTCGCAAAATCTGGAGCATGGGGTCTTCGTTTACGAAGACAGTTTGAAAGCGGGCTTCCGGTTTCCTCTCATCCTTTGGTGAAGGAAATCATGACTCACTACAACATCTATCCGGCGATGGTGGCCCCTAATAGTTGGAGGAGCATCATCGGGTTTATCTCAATGTGTCACCAGATTCGGATTGTCGCCACTCTCCCCCTTTTCCGTGCCTGCTACCATCTGATACATGGAAGGAAATCAGAGTGGCCCTACATCGGACCCCGGAGGTCCTTCAACGTGATTATGGATAAGCCGTCCTCTATAAAGGGATGGAAGAGCCAGTTCGTTATCGCCGAGGGGAACATCGGTTCCGACTTCCCTCGGAAATGGGGGAACTTTGTTAGGGATGCGGAAACGCATCCAGTTTTGTCAGAGCAGGAGGAGAGGGATTTCGATGTCCTTCGCAATGGCCAAGTGTTCTCGGCCAACGATCTGTTATCGGAGGGGGCCCTCTTCGCAGCCGGGCTTAGCCTCCTGGACCCGCAAGGTGAGTCCTTCCTTTTACTTTTTATGCTGCGTGTTTCCCCGATGAATGTGTTTGGATCTAATCGCATATGTTTCGTTCTTACAGCCAAGAGGTCGGCATTGTCGAGCCTCGTCAAGAGGAAGAGAGGCAAGCGCCCAGGGGAGAGCAGCGTGCAGATAGTGGTAGGCCCGAGAAAAGGGCTCATACCTCCGTAAGAAGCTCGTCGGACGCCGGAGCGGCCACGATAGGAGCGCCGGGGGCGAAGGAGGATCTAGGGAGGACAGCTGCGATCCCTTGTCCTCCCGTAGTGGAAATAACGGATAGTTCATATGAGACTCCATTGGCTCGTCCGGCCGCGTCCCCTATGAAAGAGGAGCCGACGATGGATTTGGCGGAAGCGGTCGTTTCTAGGGGGCTTTCCACCTCCGCAGGGCTATTAGCGACTCCAGTGGGGGAGCAAGGGAGAGAGGCCGCTGGTGGAGAGGTTCGGGAGGAGTCTGAGAGTAGTGATGCCGGACCGCCCGTAGCGGGTCAAGAAACAGGCCAGACAGAGGCCTCGGGGGAGCCTGCGGAGGAGGCACAGGTGATGGTGACCAGAAAGGATGGGTCGGAAGAAGAAGCACAGCAAGGTGGGAGTCCCGCAATGGGGGCCCCTTCAAAAAGGATTCTGGGGAGGCTGGCGCTTGGGTTGGCCGAACTGTCCGAAGAAGTCCAAGCTAGGGCTCTGATAGAAGAGGCTGGGAGGTTGAAGGCCTCTCAGACGGAGGTCGCCCAGGTTGGTTCCTCGGGCGGGGATGGTCAACCCAGTAGCTCGAACGCTGGTGTTGAGGAGGCATTTTCTGTCTTGATGAGGTCGGCCTTGTACCCTGGTGCGGATCCTTCGACGGACAGATTTGTGGATCTGGAGTTGGTCGATGCCGCATTTGGGCAGCAGGGAGTGGCCGAAAGTATCTACCTTCTTCCCGATATTGACAATCCGACCCTCATGAAGATGATGCGGGCCTATGCCTCTCGGGTGAGTTACCACTCTTGGGTGGCGGGTGCTTTCTGATTGAATTAATCGCGAATTTTCACTCATCTTCTGTCCCGCAGAGTGCCTTGCTTTCTCGGGTGATGTGCTAGCGTCTGAGTTTGGCGACGGGGGCCAGCGTTCAAGCCAGGAGAGACAACGCTGAACTTCAATCGCGAGTAAAGGTGTCCGAGAAGTTCGAGGAGCTTCTGGCCATTAGCAACAGGAGTTTGGAGGGAATGAAGGCGGCATATCAGGCCGCTCTAGCCGAAGCGTCCAAGCAAAAAGGCAAAGTGGAGGAGTTGCAGGGACTCCTGGCGAAGAATGATGACGCATGCTTGGAGCTGGCTAGAGTTGAGTCAAAACATTCTGAGGAGGTGAAGGTGATGCGGCGGGAACATAGTGAGAGTTTGGGTCGGCTGGGAAGGGAAGCTGTCGACGAGAGAAAGCGCCTAACCAGAATGCTCAACGAGGTAGAGGAGAAACTGAAGCGGCACGATGGCGAAATCGCCGATTTGAGGGTCGGCGTTTTAAATGGCACGAGGGATGATAGCTCGGCTGAACAACGAGCTATGCCAAGCCCGGGGAGAGGTTGAAGCCAAACAGTCGAGGATTAATGCTCTCCAGGAGAGGGTTGAGTTGGTTGGGGCTGATAGAACAAGGGCCAGGGGCGAGGCCGAGGAGCTGACCAAAAGGTTGGCCAGACAAGAGGAGGAGGTACGATCTCATCCCCCCTTTTTAGCTTCTTTTGTTGGTCTCTTGTGATGCCGACTGATTTCAGTTTTGCAGATGGCGAAGTTAAGGTCGGAGAATCGGGCTTTCCAAAGTGAGCTCGCGTCTAGTCGCAGTAGGAGCTCAGAGCTCGAGGCACGGGCCGGCGAGTTCGAGGAGCAAACCGTTATTCTGCGGGCTCAAGCTGCGGAGGCTGAGAGGCAAGCTGCCGAGGCGAAGGTGCAACTCGCCATACTCAAGGGGGAATAGGACGTGATCGGCGCTGACGCCTTCCAACTCGGAGGGAAGAGTGTAAAGACAGGATATCCAGCGAGCACCCGGAATGGATCTCTCTTTCTGGATACTGAAGTTCCCGATGCCGGTGAGTCCGAAGGAGAAGAGGAGGATGAGTATGTCGATGCCTCCGATACCGATCTTGGTGCCGCCCCGGGTCCCAGCGAAGCCGTAGCCTCTGAAGGACGATCGCAGTCTGCCGCCGAGGGGGCGAAGGCATTAGAGAAAGGCGAATCTAGTCGCACCTCCGCAGGTGTAACCGAGGGTTCCTCCAGAACTGATGTGGTTCCCGACCTTTAAGAGCCACCCTTGTGTTTCACTTTCTTAAAAAAAACTGTTTGATGTCTTTCAATAAATAAACTCTCTATTTCTATTTGAGTATTTCTCCTTGGACAACCCCTTGTTTCAAATCTCGCCTTGATCGCGAGCGACTTATGGCTTGTTGACGCTCTTTGATCATCTTTATTCCAGGATTGAGGGAACACATTGGCCCAAGGCGGGGCGATATCCTTGACTGGCGAACCGAAAGACGGTCTGACCCGGTTCACATTCGTTCGATACAACAAATTAATAAAAATTTGAGGAACGAAGTTGGTCGGTTGAGGCTGACTGGTAGGGTAGGTCGGCTAGGACCGATAGACGAAATAAGTCGGCTGGGGCTGATAGGTGAGATAGGTCGGCTAGGACGATGATGAAGTAGGTCGGCTAGGGCCAACGAGTAAGTAGGTCGGCTAGAACCGATGATGAAGTAGGTCGGCTAGGGCCGATGACAAGATAGGTCGGCTAGGGCCGATAATAAAGTAGGTCGGCTAGGGCCAACGAGTAAGATAGGTCGGCTAGAACCGACGATGAAGTAGGTCGGCTAGGGCTGACGAAAAGATAAATCAGCTAGGGCCGATGATAAAGTAGGTCGGCTAGGGCCGACGCATGAGGATGGTTACCGAAGTTTCTTCGTTTTCTTTTGCCACTTCTTTTTTCGGTCAATGAAAGAATGGTTTGCGTAGCCTTCGCGCTCATTTTTGTTTTGAGACACTCAACTTTGTCGCTCGAGTTCTTCGAGCGATTAACTTTGTTGGGAAGCAATCGACGGACAATCGGTTTTCGTGCTTTTTGCTATCCTGCCAGCGCCCTGCCGTTCTGTAGGCAAACCGGTTTTATTTCACCAAATTGATGATACGGCACTGTGGGGAACATAAAGCTGTTCTGGTGCTTTTCGAAAGGTGTTCTTTTCCCTGCGGGTCGTTTTGATGTACGGCGCATGCATCCGTTTACCATTGGAGGATATCACTTTCGTAGGACGATCTCATGAACCTGCCAGTCTTCGTAATGTCAGTGGGTGATTCTCTGCGTTTAATGATTGCGATTCAGGATTGAGAGGAAATCTTCGCATGCGTCTTGGTTTAGGCGATGGGCTCGGCGCGCAATGGGGCGTGGCGTCCATCCTGGGGGGCCACGTAGAGGCATGGGCCAGGTGTTTGAATCTCAGGGCTTCCAGCCTTGGTAGCTTTTCCCGGTTCATTTTTGCCTATAAAAAGGGAAAGAGGGATTGTGTTAAGTCATCCCCAAAGTTTCTTTTCCATTAGAGTTTCCACCATGCTCGTTTCCCTGCTGTTGCGAGTGGGAGGACCGAGCTTTCCTCTTATAAGCCCTTCGCCACCGGATAGCTGGGGCGATGAAGGAGCTGCCGAAGAATGGCTCGCCCTTAGGGGATGAGTCCCGGGATCATATGGAGAGCGCACAGGGAGGGCGCAGAGATCACACGGAGAGCGCACACATGCTCTTCCAGTGTGACCTTTGCGGTTCCCCACCGGGGATGTATGGTAGGAGGTGCACGCGGACTCCCCATGGTTTGAGTGAATTTCGCCTCCTCCCCAGCTTGGATTCCAGGGCTCGCCTGGGGAATCTTTTGCCATATGGGGAGGGGGTGAAAGCGTGCCGTCCGCGACACCTTGCCTTGGAATTTGGGCAAGTGGGGTGGTACATACTCGGTTTGGGAGAGCGTTTCGGCGCCAGGGTCTGCGGGCTTCCTTCCTACTCACCGGGGGGCCTCTCGGTTGGGTGGTTAGGGGTGACCTTCCGTCCACCCTTTCCAATCACCCTGATATCTCGGTTGGGTCACCGAGATATCATTATTACCGAAGTTGGCCGCAACTATTGGTCCATGCCGCCCGGCCATTTTTGGCTCGAGCTGATTGGATGCGGCTTATCTGGTTTGGCGGTCGGACGCCGAAGCATCACGGTTGCCCAGGTCTGCTTTGGAGCATTTACCCGAGTTTTGTGCTTGTCTTTATTTTATGCATTTCAATGCTCTTGTAACGCCTCTAAGGCATTTGTAATTGATTTTGATGGCAATGGAATAAAGAGAGTTCTGTTCTGTTTCTCAATCTCTATTTCTTCTGTGCCAAGTTTATTATTATTGTTGGTCATGGGGTACGAAGGCGTCCCGCTCATTCTTAGGCGAGGATCCCGCGCTATCCGAACTAGTCGAGGTTCGCAAGCGGCGGTCTGGGGATTGTTCGGCGGAACACGCTCCTTACCTTGGTCCGAAGCTCGGTGATTTATGTCTCATCCCTATGGAGCTTGAATGTTCATGGCTCGGCCTTACCGAGATTCGGAGAATTTGTACTTGGCCCTGCCAAGGTTCGGAGCATTTGTTGCTCGGCCCTGCCGAGGTATGGAGACGTTTTACTTGGCCCTGCCAAGGTTCAGAGAGCTTGTTGCTCGGCACTGCCGAGGTACGGAGATGTTTTACTTGGCCCTGCCAAGGTTCGGAGAGTTTGTGGTCGGCCCTGTCGAGGTTCGGAGGATTTGTCGCTCGGCCTAGCCGAGGTTCGGAGAATTTTTACTTGGCCCTGCCAAGGTTCGGAGAACTTGTTGCTCGGCCCTGCCGAGGTATGGAGGCGTTTTACTTGGCCCTGCCAAGGTTCGGAGAGTTTGTGGCTCGGCCCTGCCGAGGTTCGGAGATTTCATTGCTCGGCCCTGCCGAGGTTCGGAGGATTTGTCGCTCGGCCCAGCCGAGGTTCGGAGAATTTTTACTTGGCCCTGCCAAGGTTCGGAGAACTTGTTGCTCGGCCCTGCCGAGGTATGGAGGCGTTTTACTTGGCCCTGCCAAGGTTCAGAGGTTCGGGGCTCGGAGAAGTGGCTTAGCTGCCACTATGAGCCATAGGTTAGGTCCCTGTGGCTTGGTGAGGGGCGTCAGGGTGGAACGAGCGTACATGGTCACGCTCTTCATTTATGACGTTATCCCTCCCGAGGGGACGAGTCACTGCCAGGCGCTGGATTTCTTCCCTTTTTGCACTTCCCGAAGGGGGCCAGCTTTAAAAGATCTTGGGAAGTGTCGGGAGCATTCATTACGGGGGGCTGACAGATTAGGAAATACTCTGTTCAGGGGGGTTCCCGAACAGTCCGTCCGTGTTTACCGATCTCACTCGGGATGGGGCGCGGCCCTTTCGGATTCTGCAGGCACTAAAGCGATGACACGTGGTGAGTTCTCATAGGTCGGTGGTTACAGTGCGACCGATCGAGATATTCGCCTGGCAAAGTATAAATATGACCGAGGGTGTTGGTCTTAGCCATCCTCGGTTTAAGTCTCGAAATAGTATTTGGCCATGGCCTCTCAAGGAGGGCGATCATCCGAGGAGTTACGTGCGTCAATCAACGGTTTGCTACACCCGCCAAGGGGCCGTCCCACGATTACTGTTGATGGGTTGGGCCTGGCATCGACCCTTGCGAGCCAACAGCGGCTCGTGAGGGTCGTTGAGGAGTACGTGGATGTCTCCACGAGGGAGGCGGAGGCCCTGCACCGGGTGGCGGACCAGCAGAGGGAGGATATCGTGTCGCTCCGCTAGCAGGTCGCTGATCTTACCGAGCGCCTAGAGGACCTGCTGGCGTCTGGGAGCGACACTGAACCCTAGTTAGGGCCTCTTTTGCTTTTTTCTTTTTGTTTTTGTTTCTTCTGTTCCTTCTTGTACTTTCCCTCTTAGTCAATGAAAAAAAGGGTCTTTTTGGATAATCTTCTCATTTCACGAGTTCTCAGCTCTAAGAAATGTCACTCATATAATAGTTGGGGAGCCTGGGTGGCTCCACTGGTTCACGCGCTGAGTCACGGCTCTGTTTGAGATAAGCGCTTTGCTCGGCAGGTTGTAGGGGCGTTGCCCAAAAGACTTTAGTAGCAAAAAAGGGGGGGGGGGGGGGGGGGGGGGGGGGGGGTTCCCCGGCTTTGCCTAGGGTTCATGGCCGGTTATATGGGGCTTATTGAACCCTTCAGGGGTTTGCCGGAGGCACATTCTTTCTGCGTGTTGACGGTTTTTTGCGCAGTGTGCCTTTTTTCAGATCGGCCAAGGTTCTGGGAACTACTTTGGAGTCCCTCGGCTTTAACCGAGGCCCGCATGCTTCAGTTTTCCACCGGGATTTTAGCCTGAAGAGTTTTTACTTGGCCTTGCCAAGGTTCGGAGAATTTGTTGCTCGGCCCAGCCGAGGTTCGAAGAATTTTACTTGGTCCTGCCAAGGTACGGAGAATTGGTTGTTCGGCCCAGCCGAGGTTCGGAGAATTTTTACTTGGCCCTGCCAAGGTTCGGAGAATTTGTTGCTCAGCCCAGCCGAGGTTCAGAGAATTTTTACTTGGCCCTGCCAAGGTTCGGAGAATTTTTACTTGGCCCTGCCAAGGTTCGGAGAATTTGTTGCTCGGCCCAGCCGAGGTTCGGAGAATTTTTACTTGGCCCTGCCAAGGTTCGGAGAATTTGTTGCTTGGCCCAGCCGAGGTTCAGAGAATTTTTACTTGGCCCTGCCAAGGTTCGGAGAATTTGTTGCTCAGCCCAGCCGAGGTTCGGAGAATTTTTACTTGGCCCTGCCAAGGTTCGGAGAATTGTCGCTCGGCCCAGCCGAGGTTCGGAGAATTTTTACTTGGCCCTGCCAAGGTTCGGAGAATTTTTACTTGGCCCTGCCAAGGTTCGGAGAATTTGTTGCTCGGCCCAGCTGAGGTTCGGAGAATTTTTACTTGGCCCTGCCAAGGTTCAAAGAATTTGTTGCTCGGCCCAGCCGAGGTTCAGAGAATTTTTACTTGGCCCTGCCAAGGTTCGGAGAATTTGTTGCTCGGCCCAGCCGAGGTTTGGAGAATTTTACTTGGCCCTGCCAAGGTTCGGAGAATTTGTTGCTCGGCCCAGCCGAGGTTCGGAGAATTTTTTCTTGGCCTGCCAAGGTTCGGAGAATTGGTCGCTCGGCCCAGCCAAGGTTCGGAGAATTTTACTTGGCCCTGCCAAGGTTCGGAGAATTTTTACTTGGCCCTACCAAGGTTCGGAGAATTTGTTGCTCGACCCAGCCGAGGTTCGGAGAATTTTTACTTGGCCCTGCCAAGGTTCGGAGAATTTGTTGCTCGGCCCAGCCAAGGTTCGGAGAATTTTTACTTGGCCCTGCCAAGGTTCGGAGAATTTGTTGCTCAGCCCAGCCGAGGTTCGGAGAATTTTTACTTGGCCCTGCCAAGGTTTGGAGAATATGTTGCTCGGCCCAGCCGAGGTCGGAGAATTTTTACTTGGCCCTGCCAAGGTTCGGAGAATTGGTCGCTCGGCCCAGCCGAGGTTCGAAGAATTTTTACTTGGCCCTGCAAGGTTCGGAGAATTTTTACTTGGCCCTGCCAAGGTTCGGAGAATTTGCTCGGCCCAGCCGAGGTTCGGAGAATTTTTACTTGGCCCTGCCAAGGTTCGAAGAATTTGTTGCTCGGCCCAGCCGAGGTTCGGAGAATTTTTACTTGGCCTTGCCAAGGTTCGAAGAATTTGTTTCTCGGCCCAGCCGAGGTTCGGAGAATTTTTACTTGGCCCTGCCAAGGTTCAGAGAATTGGTCGCTCGGCCCAGCCGAGGTTCGGAGAATTTTTACTTGGCCCTGCCAAGGTTCGAAGAATTTGTTGCTCAGCCCAGCCGAGGTTCGGAGAATTTGTTGCTCGGCCCAGCCGAGGTTCGGAGAATTTTTACTTGGCCCTGCCAAGGTTCGGAGATTTCCTGTTCAGACAGGTAGCTCGGTTGTACCGAGGATTGGTAAGCAGCATCTGTTTCTTTTTGCATCTTTGGCAATGCAGTGCATAATGATTTACGTTGCAAATTACGAAAAAATGTGTCGATGGGAAGGTATAATGAGGCATATGAAAATGACTTAGAGAGGACATACCCTATTGATAATATTTACGGAGATTGTCCGAGTTCCATGTCAGGGGGATGGATTTCCCATTTAAATCTTGTAGCTTGTAGGTTCCCGGTCCAATGATCTCCGCTACTTGATACGGGCCTTCCCAGTTTGGCGCCAGCTTTCCTTGTTCCAGCGGTTTGGAAACAGAGGCCTTTCGGAGGACAAGGTCGCCAGGTAGGAAGGTTTTCCCTTTGACTCTGGAGGCGTGGTAACGGGCCACCCTTTATTGATAAGCAGCCACTCTGATCTGGGCCTTCTCTCTGATTTCCTCCACCAGGTCGAGGTTGGTGCGGAGCTGTTCGTTGCTAGCTTCCTCTAAGTAGCTTTCCACCCGCAATGATGGGAGGCCTATTTCCACAGGGATAACGGCCTCCGTGCCGAAAGCCATCCGGAATGGGGTTTCACCTGTCGGGATTCTCGGGGTGGTGCGGTAGGCCCATAGACATGATGCAGTTCCTCCGCCCACCTGCCTTGGGCTCTAGAAAGGCGAGCTTTGATCCCCTGAAGGAGGGTCCTGTTGGTTACTTCGGCCGCTCCGTTGGCTTGTGGATGCCCGACCGAAGTGAGGTGGTGATGGATTCCATGCTCCTCACAGAACTGGCGGAATTTAGAGTTGTCAAACTACTTACCGTTATTGGTGATTATGGTGTGCGGGAGGCCGAATCGGCAAATGATGGACCTCCATACAAAATCTCTGGCCCGTGCCTCGGTTATTTGTGCAACTGCTTCCGTCTCGACCCATTTGGTGAAGTAGTCGATGGCGACAAATAGAAATTTCCGCTGCCCCGTGGCAAGCGGGAATGGGCCGAGGATGTCCATCCCCCATTTGGCGAAGGGCCAAGCGGAGGATATGGAAACTAGTTCGCGGAGGGGAGCCTTTGGATGCTTGAGTGCCTCTGGCAGGGGTCACAGGCTCGGACTAGATCGTCTGCATCCTTCTGCATGGTCGGCCAGTAGTAGCCTTGTCGCAGCACCTTGTGGCATAGGGACCAGCTTCCCAGATGGTTGCCGCAAATCCCTTCATGTACTTCGCGCAGAGCATAATCTGCTTCGGACGGGCGAAGGCATCTGAGCAACGGCATGGAGAAGGATCGTTTGTAAAGCTGGTTGTCGATCAACACGTAGTGGGTGGCCTGCAGCTTCAGCTTTCTAGCCTCTCTCCGGTCGGGCGGAAGCGACCCTTCTTTGAGATATTTAAGGATAGGGTCGAACCATAATGGTTCGGCCTCAACTTGCATTATTCGGTCGGCTTCCGCGATGCTGGGCTTTTCCAGAGTCTCCAGGTGGAACTTTTGCTCGGCATCCATTGACTCCGCAGTCACCAATCGGGAGAGTAGGTCGGCGCGGGCGTTCTCGGATCTGGGAATCTGAATGATTTCAAATTCGGCAAAATGGGGAAGCAGGCTCCGCACCTCCTGAAGATATTGAACCATGTTCGGCTTCCGGGCTTCAAACTCTCCTCGTACATGACCGGCTACCAGCTGAGAGTCAGTGAAGGCATTAAGCTTCTCCACCTTCAGATTGCAAGTGATTCGGAGGCCGGCTAATAGGGCTTCGTACTCGGCTTCATTGTTGGAGGCCGGGAAGGAGAACCGGATGCCATATTCGAAGGTTATCCCTTCCGGACTGGTGAGAACCAGGCCCGCACCGGAGCGATGGGCATTAGATGACCCGTCGACATGGAGGAGCCACCGGGCTCCAGATTTTGGTTCTTCGAGGGAGTCTGGGGTAGAACCATCCTCCGGGATGGTACACTCGAGGAGGAAGTCGGCTAGCACCTGAGCTTTGATGGCTGGCGAGGCTAAAAGTGTATGTCATGCTCGCTCAACTCGACGGCCCACTTGGTCATTCTTCCCGACGTCTCGGGACGGTGGACTACCGCCTTGATGGGTTGGTCGGTCAGGACCATCACGGAATGTGCTTGGAAGTACGGTCGCAGCTTCGAACTGAGGTGATTAAGGCCAACACCATCTTCTCAATTCTGCTGTACCTTATCTTCACATCGCGAGTAGCCTGCTGACATAGTAGATCGGCTTCTGGACTTTGCCTTCTTCCCTGACCAGCACCGAACAGACGACCCTCTGAAACAGCCAGGTACAAGAATAGGGTCTCGCCCAGGGCTGGACTGCTGAGGAGTGGGGGCGAGCCGAGGTATTTCTTGAGATCTTGAAATGACCTTTGGCATTCAGGAGTCCACTGGAAGTTTTTAGCCGACCGGAGGGTTTTGAAGAAGGGGAGGCATCTCTCGGCGACCGCGCCACAAAGCGGTTAAGAGCCGCTATCCTCCCGGTTAGGCGCTGGACCTCTTTAACAGATGCTGGGGGCGCCATTTGTTGGAGAGCTTGAATCTTCTGGGGGTTAGCTTCGATACCTCGCTGGGAGACCATGAAGCCGAGAAACTTCCCGAGTTAACGCCGAAGGCGCATTTGGTCGGGTTGAGTCTCATCCCATATTTGCGCAGCGTTGCAAAGCTCTCTGAGAGGTCCTCGACATGCCGTGATGCTTCCTTGCTTTTGACCAGCATGTCATCCACGTACACCTCCATATTCCAGCCGATTTGCTCCTTGAATACTTTGTTAACCAGCCTCTGGTAGGTTGCACCTGCATTTTTAAGACCGAAAGGCATGACACGGTAACAGTAAGTACCTCGGTCGGTTATGAAGGCGGTCTTTTCTCATCCTCAGGGGCCATTCGGATCTGATTGTAGCCTGAATAGGCATCCATGAATGACAGCATCTGGTGGCCTGAGGTGGCATCCACAAGCTGATCGATCCGGGGAAGGGGAAGCTGTCCTTCGGGCAGGCTTTGTTGAGGTCGGTGAAGTCGATGCAAATCCTCCACTTGCCATTCGACTTCTTCACCATGACGATTTTGATAGCCAGCTCAATAATTTACCTCCCGGATGAAATTTGCCTTGATGAGTTTGTCTACCTCTTCTTCAATGGCCTTTTGTCGTTCCGGGGCGAAGCTCCTCTTCTTCTGCTTGACGGGCCTGTGCATCTCGTCCACGTTGAGATGATGGACGAGAACCTCGGGCTGATCCCTGGCATGTTGGAGACGGACCAGGCGAAGATGTCAGCGTTGCTTCGGAGGAACCTGATCAATCTGTGCCGAGGCTCTCCTTTGAGCAGCGACCCGATTTTTATGGTTCGGTCGGGTCGAGCCTCATCCAATGGCACCTCCTTGAATTCCTCTGCCGGTTCTCCCCGCTGTTCGGCGAAGTCCTCGCGAGCGTCTAGCCCATCAACTTCCGGCATTCTAGACTGAAGGCTTGTAACGAAGCACTGCCGAGCCATGGCCTGACTTCCTTGGACGACTCCAACTCCTCGCTCGGTGGGGAATTTCATGGATAGATGCGGGATGGAGACAACTGCCTTGAGGGACATCAGACCGGGCCTACCAAATATTGCGTTGTACGGAGATCTGAGGTCGGTTACTAGGAAGTCTGTCTGGATAATGGCTACAAGGGGCCAGGTTCCCGCGGACCGTTAGGGTGACGACCCCTTCCAGGATAATGACGTCGCCTGTGAATCCCATCAGGGTGGAATCCACGGCTCAAAGGTTTTCCATGAATAATTTCATCCTGGCAAACACACCGAGGTACAAAACATTCACCGAACTTCCACTATCAACGAGGATTCGGCTTACATCATAGTTATTTAAATTGAGGGATACAACTAGTGTGTCATCGTGGGGGAGCTGTATCCCTTGGAGATCATCGTCGGAGAAGGAGAGCTCGCCCGTCCGTGCCTTCTTCGGCGCCGATCCTTCACCGCCGCCCCTGGGGCTTGACCCACCGGCCTCTTCGATCATGTTAATGCGGTCGATCACGGGCGGATTCGGTGGAGGAGGAGGTTGTTGAAGTTTGGGCTGGCGGTCACCTCCTTGTTGTGGCTCGGGCGCCCTCCTAAACTGATTCAGTCGTCCCCGCTGGATCAGCCTCTCGATTTCATTTTTCAGCTGCCAGCATTCTTCAGTGTCGTGGCCATGCTCCCTATGGTAGCGACAGTATTTGGTGGGATCTCTTCGGGTCGGGTTCCCTCGGAGAGGCACTGGCCGGGGGAGCTGGCGCTCTATTCCATGAGGATTTACGCCCGGGGCATGGTTAACGGAGTGTAGTGATCGAATCGCCTGGGAGGGCTCCGGGAGCGATTCCTTGGCGGCAGCGGGGGAACTCTTTGGCGGCGAGGCGGACTTGGCCGACGGGTGGGACGGTGCCTGTCGGGGCCTTTGGGCTCCTTCTTCTTTGCATGCTCGGCGCGGGCAACTCTCCGCGATTCTTCAACCCTAGCGTACTTGTCCGCCAGGGCCATCATATCAGAGAGGCTGGGGGGTAGCTGACTTCCATAGCCAGGTAGAAGTCGCTTTCCTTCGAGACTCCCCCCCGCCAGGGCGGACATAGCCACCTCATGATTAAGGTGGTCCACCTCTAACATGGCCTTATTAAAACGGCCAAGGTAATTCCTCAAGGACTCCCCCTCTCTCTGCTTAACTTCAGAGAGGGAGTCAGATCTTCGTCGGTGGCGGCGCTGCTGACGAACTGGCCAATAAAAAGATGGCTCAGCTCGTCAAAGAATCGATAGAACCTGGCTTCAAGGCATTGAACCAGGTTCGGGCGGATCCTCTAAGGGTGGAGGGGAAAGCGCGGCAGAGGACCGCGTCGGATGCTCCGTGGAACATCATTATTGACCAAAAGCTGCTAAGATGGTCGTCTGGGTCAGAAGAGCCATGGTAGGGTTCGACGGCTGGTAGCTTGACATGGGAGGGAATCACTTCCTCAATAATTCCCTTGGAGAAAGGGATGTCTTGCTCCGCTTTGGGCTGGGGCGGATGGGCCTGCTTGGCGGCGTCCAGTTCCTGACACATCTCTTGGATCTGACGACGGATCTCCTCTTCACCGGTCAGAGGAGGAGCTGGACGTGAGGATCGCAAGGATGGCATCGAATCATGGTGAGAGGTCACTGGGGAGAGGGATCGGGCTCACCGATATCTGGGAGGATCCCTATCATAACCGCCTCGTGGGACTGGTTTGTCCCCTCTGGGTCGGTGTGGAGGGTCCGCGGGTTCATGCGGACTGGAGGAGGAAGCTGCCGGCGAAGAAGGAATCGCGCCTCCTTATGAAGTGTGGAGCGGGAGGGGCCGCAAGGCGCTCCTAAACTAGGTGAGTCAGGGCCTGGACTTGCTGGACCAGCGTGGCGAACTGATCCTGGGTCACCGGGATGGCAGGCGGTGACGGGGTTTCGACCAATGGAGGTTGCGGCGCTACACCGCCCATCAGATCAGGCCTCTGGAAAGCGGCCTGATCTTGGGCTTCAGAGGTTGCTCTTCTCCGGTTGGCCTTTAAAGGGGTTCTACTCTGGATTGAGATCCTTATCTCCTTTTTTCAAGTTTCAATGGGACTTGAGACCCTTCCTCTAGCGCCAATCTGTTGCCGCCGGGATCCGTCCTCCGACTCGGGCGCGGTCGATCTCCTGGGCGGACCTCACACAAGTCCTCGCGCGAGAGGCGTTGGGGGTGGCCCTCCGTGGAAGACCCTCCGACGATCAAGTCAGTGGGAGGAAATCAGCGATCAATCAGAAAGTGGAGGTGGATCTCTCCGGGGAGTCTCTCTGGGGGCGGCCAATCGTGAGCTCTAGAGGGCGAGAGCATCGACGAGCTGCTGGCGAGAGCGGGAGAGTGAGAGTGAGGGTGTGAGCGTGCATACCTGAGGGGATATGTGAGTATCATATTATAGGCTATCACCTGGATCTTGAGTGCCTTCTGGAAGGTTCAGAGGTTGTTAGGATACGGGATGGATCGAATCGGGCCGTTGTGGGGCTGTTGGGATCCATATCTTATCTGTTAGGGGATCGACGGCCAGGAGAGCTCCTTGATGGCTTGAGATCTGGTAGGTGTGTAGGTCTCGGGTAGCTGCGATAAGTTCTAGACCACTTGACATAATTCCTTGCCTAGGATGTTGTTATGGTAGGCCTGGGCTCTCCCGCGTCAGGTTCCACGGAGGTGAGTATCGGATCGTTGATCGCTCGGTAAGCCGGGCCATGGAGGCTCGGGGGGAAACGAGCTATAGGAAGCTCGGGATGGACGAGCTATGGGAGCTCGGGGGAGCCGAGCTATGGGAGCTCGGAGGAGGCGAGCTATGGAAGCTCGGGGGAGCCGAGCTATGGAAGCTCGGAGAGGCCGAGCTATGGAAGCCCGGGGGAGCCGAGCTATGGGAGCTCGGAGGAGGCGAGCTATGGAAGCTCGGGGGAGCCGAGCTATGGAAGCTCGAGAGGCTGAGCTATGGAAGCTCGAGGGAGACGAGCCATGAAAGCTCGGAGAGGCCGAGCTATGGAAGTTCGGGGGAGACGAGCCATGGAAGCTCGGAGAGGCCGAGCTGTGGAAGCTCGGGGGAGCCGAGCCATGGAAGCTCAGAGAGGCCGAGCTATGGAACTCGGAGGAAAATGAGCTATAGGAAGCTCGGGGGAGCTGAGCCATGGAAGCTCGGAGAGGCCGAGCAGTGGAAGCTCGGGGGAGCCGAGCCATGGAAGCTCGGAGAGGCCGAGCTGTGGAAGCTCGGGGGAGCCGAGCCATGGAAGCTCGGAGAGGCCGAGCTATGGAAGCTCGGGGGAGCCGAGCATGGAAGCTCGGAGAGGCCGAGCTATGGAAACTCGGGGAAAACGAGCTATAGGAAGCTCGGGGGAGCCGAGCCATGGAAGCTCGGAGAGGCCGAGCTGTGGAAGCTCGGGGGAGCCTAGCCATGGAAGCTTGGAGAGGCCGAGCTATGGAAGCTCGGGGGAGCTGAGCCATGGAAGCTCGGAGAGGCCGAGCTATGGAAACTCGGGGAACCGAGCCATGGAAGCTCGGGAAGGACGAAGGGAGGAGGTCGGTCTTAGCCTCCTTGCACGGATATTGATGCAATGACGATTTTACCCCCCAACAGATTATATTGAAAAGCATGCATCATGATGACTGCATATGTTAACCTATGTTCATTTATGGCTTGCTTGACTTGTAGGGATAACAACTATCTTGACTTGGCTTGAGAACAGAGCATATTTACTTGACAAGTGCTGCACGTTTCTCATAGCCAGTCGCACTTCTACACCTGGTCATACAATATAAACAAGGTTTTGTCCATGCAAAAGACCTGAGCCACGCTTGACATAGGATGTAATAAAAATTTCTTAAGAAAAAAATTTTCACTCGATTGTCCAAAATGGTCGTTGTATTCATCATTCAAAAGTGACTTTAAATCACTCATTATAACGGTGAAATTTATGTTGCGTTTAATTTTTGATAACAATTTTATTTTTATTTTTATTTTTATAAAATAAAAAATATTTATCAAAAACATGTTTGGTAAATAAAAATTAAAACAGTTCTATAAACCAAAATCCAAAGCCTTCTTTGGGATCTAGAATGTAATATCTCGAACTAAGAACCCAATATTTAGATAACATAGTCTCCAAAAATTCAGGCAAAAGGAGGTCCATATTAACATTCATTATTCATTTGAGATCATGCAATGATAAATGGCTGGATATATTGCTAGTTGTTGGCATTGGAAAATGTTTGAAATGTACTTTTGACCTACATTAAAACTTGTTGGAAATCTAGTATATTTCAAAATTCAAAAGCTTTTTGACTTGGTAAATCCTTTTATCTGATACGTCGTTCTCAACCGGTAGGATAAGTCTTTTTATTTCAACCGGTAGGATAAGTCTTTTTATGTTTTATGAAAAAAATATAACTTTAAAATAGTAAAAAACTGCACATAGTTTGAGAATATTTTACTATTTTTTTATCAAAAAAAAAAAGAACATAAGAAACAAAGGATAGAAAACTTAAAAATATAGGAGCTAGCTACGTACAGGTATTTTTTTAATTCTTTTACTTATTTTTTTAAATAATTTATAATAAAAATAAAAAATAGAACATAATTTTTATTTTTACTTGCCAAATATATTTTTAAACAACAAAAAATGACAACTATTTTCAAAAAATAAAAATAGAAGATAAAAACAGAAAATATTCTCGAATATATAACATAATCTTATTGGTTCTTTTCTAATTGTGTACCAACCAAATGTATCCATAAATAAACTCTTATACTTAATTCGAAACAATAATCATGAAAAGAAAATTTAGAATATACTGACTTGCCGATCTAGGGTAATTTTTATGAATTATCTAACTGTATGAGATGGAATGTATTAAAATTTTGCTATAAATTTTGGAGCAAAATAATAGATACTAGTCACTAGAAAAATCGAGAAACAAACGGGCTAAAAGTACTCATAGAATTTAACAATCGTGCAATCTAATTCTCAGTTCTTGCTGGATGGCAAATAGTCAAAACTCTAAAGAATACTCTAATAAAAAATAAATTATCTCAAAAATCATGTCATGCAAAGTATAGGGATCAATGCTTCAAGCCCATTTCTAAGATCTTAACTAAAAATTAATGTAGATGCCTGAATCGAGATTTGTAGCTTGGTGTGCAGGTTGGGTAGCAGTTCTCTCAAAGATTATGACCAATCATGCAGCAACAGTTTGATTTACTTGACTACTTACAACTAAATGCACTAAGGCTGCCAATATTTCCTTGACTTGAGAATAGACCATTTACTTCTCTCAAAGAGAGAGAGAGAGAGAGAGAGAACGGCCATTTACTTTGGAAATTGATTAAATATTGAAAAGTATTCATATGATGGCTGCATGTTAATGATTATTTATTGTTGAATATTATGATTATTTATATAATAATTATTTATATTTATTGATGGATTCTTTGTATAGAGGAGTTCTTACTAGGTTGTTAAGCTTATCGTCATATATTGTTTTGCTTTTCATAACTTAGAATTGGACTATATATATGATTGGAACCGGAATGATAAGCAGAATGGTTGAATTATTTTAATATCAGATAAATAAAAAAAGCTATGGTTGAATAATTTTATTATTATATTAATAAACTTTTTAGTTTTAGAGGTAAATGATGACATTTTATGTAGTAAAAAAATTATTAAAATATGTTTTGTATCCTTTGGAACCATAGAATATATGCGATGGAAAGATGTGGAAAAGAGATGGCAAGGCGACCGAGCACGTCTATCTGTCTGTCACTAACTGTGACCCAAGACGACTTGGTTGAGAGTCAAGATGACTGGGCATGGAACTCCTTCAATAAATACGATGATGATGAGAAGCGTTCATGCAACCTCTCATCTCATCATGGCCAATCTGTTCCATTTCAATCTCTTTATGCTGGTCTCAGGACTTCCTCTCATGGCCATTAATGGTGGATGCAAGGGAAGATCTCGCATTATTGAGCGGGTGATGCTGATTGCGTTCATCTTATGCGCTGGAGTCGACATCCCATTCTCTCTCTGCCTTGGTGATTCCCACTTGGGGGGCAGCTGCATAGAGAGCGAAAGGAGAGCCCTCCTTGCCATCAGAGAAGATATGTACGATCCTGATGAATGGCTCTCTTCTTGGACGGGCCAAAGCTGTTGCCAGTGGAGGGGAGTGGGCTGCAACAACGCCACCGGCCACGTGGTAAAGCTCAATCTCAGATACCCTTATGACTGGTTGAAAGGAACTGCAAAATCCAAGGACCAAGTAAGCTAAATCCTTCCTTGTCTAGCTTGATGCATTTGAGGTATTTGGATCTGAGCATGAACAACTTCTCTGGAGCATCCATCCCGGAATTCATTGGTTCTCTCATCCACTTGGAATACCTTAACCTCTCCCTTGCTTGGTTTAGCGGACCCATTGCTCGCGTGATTGGAAATCTCTCAAACCTGCACTCTCTAGATCTTCAGGATGGGTCCGTATTTCTTGGTATAGGTCCTACGAATTGGTTTTCCAAAGAGCCTTTCGAGTCAATGACCTTCAATGGCTCTCTGGAATCACCTCTCTGAGATACCTTGACTTGAGCTCTGTCAACCTCTCCAAGGCATCGAATTGGCTTCATGAGATCAACATGCACCCTTCTCTGCTAGTCTTGAAATTAGTGGTGAAATTCCAGCAAACCTTGTTCATAGTAATCATCGTAATCATCGTAAATACAATCCTATCCACAATACATAGTAACCATGGTAAATACAATCCTCTCCACAAGCACCCATTTCCTAATTAAGGGCACCCATGCAAATCAACAAACCTGAAAGGCTAGTTGCATTTTACTTGGCATTAGAAACAAAAATGAATAAACCAAAATGGCTTCGGTGTTTCACTGTATCCCTGTCCTTGAGATGATTTTGTGGAATCAATTGTGCTAGAATCACCACTTGCACGAGGAGCAGCATTTGCTTGAGCTTCCTATGCTTGGAGACTTCCAAATTCATGGACAGGCAAATCCTTTTGCCGGTTGCAATGTCAGTGGCTTCAACTGCTCCTAAAGCTCAGCAAATTTTATCAGCATATATGGAAAGTAATGCATATCTCAGGCTAATGATAGACAACAACAGAATAATATGAGACTTTTGATATGATCATATGAGCCTTCTAGATCTCAGTCTCTCTAGGCAAATCCTAGATGAAAGAAAGCGAACACGTCATTCTCCCAAAAATTCAGTTCACGAATCAAAGAAATGGAGAACTCAGCAGTTTGACATGCTTCAACAATGTAAACAGAAAACATTGAAAAGGTCAACTGAACAATATAATTCCATTCATATTGCATGTCCATAAATTTTAAGAATAGATCACTCCAATAGATTACCAGAAATAATGCATAGCTAGAATCAACAGCTCCGTTATCTTTATGTTGAACAACATCGTGGCTATCATCACTAGAGCTAATATTCATGGATGACAAATTTGTGGTGCCTTAACAAAGATAAAATTATTTTGGCACTCAACACTATATCAGAAGAGATGATTAATAGTATTAGAAAAGTAATTACAAAGGTATTGAAAGAGTCAAAAAGGGAAAAAAAACCTATATATGATAAGGAAACTTAGTGGTGGAATAAGAAAGTTTGATTAATGTTTAAGAATAAAGGAGAGTGCTATAGAAAACTATTTAAATGTAAAAATATAGAAGCATACAAAAATATAATATGACTAAGAAAGAAGTTAAAATGATAGTACCTGAGGTTAGATTAAGGCATATGAAAAGTTATATTGCAAGCTAAAAACTAAAGATGGAGAGAATAATATATAAAATTGTATGATTAAGAAAAGAAAAACCAAAAATATGATTCAAGTTGAATGCATCAAAAATTAAGATAAAAAAAGTTTTCATTAAAGAGAAGAAAATCAATAAAAATTGGAGAAACTTTTTAATAAATTATTAAATAAAAATTATATAGATAATTTATATACCTTATTAATTTTATTAAGGATAGAGGTATCATGTATACTCATAGAATTAGGATATCTAATGTTAAAGAGGCTATGAAAAAGATAAAAATCAGAAGAGTAATGGAATTCGACAAAATTCTAATTATGATTTGAAAATATTTTAATGATATAGGAATACCTTTGGTGACATTTACTAAATAACAAATTAAAGACTAAAAAGATGTCTAATGAATTGAAGAAGAGCAATGTAGACCCAATTTGTAACAATAAAGGAAATATTCAAATTTGTTCTAATTATCATGATATTAAATTTACAGGTTACACTATAAAACTTTAGGAGAAAATAATTAAGAATAGATTAGAATATAATAAAAAATATTAGAGAATTAATTCAATTTTATGCTAAGAAGGTTGACTATAGAAGCTCTTTTTCTCTTTAGAAGATTAATAAAGAAATATAAAGAAAGAAGCAAGAAGCAAGATTTTTATATGGTTTTTATTGATTTAAAAAAAGAATATGATAGAGTCTCTAAAAAAGTCTTATGATAGGTGTTAGATTAAAAAAAGCATCCATTAAATATATTAATGAAATAAAAGACATGTATGATGGAGCGATTACTAGTATAAAAACTACTAACAGTAATACCATTGAATTTTAAATTGCAATAGTATTACATGAGGGATTTGTTCTTAATTCATATTTTTACATTAATTATGGATGAATTTACTAAATATATTTAAGATGATATTTTATAATACATGTTATTTGCAAATGATATATTAATAGTAGATAAAACTAAGGTTACGATTAATCATAAGTTGGAATTATAAAGAAATAGATTATAATCTAAAATTTTAAGTTAAGTATGACAAAGAAAAAATGCATGAAATGTAATTTTAGTATAATTAGAAATAAAAATGAACGTAAAGTAAATCCTAAAATTTTTAAAAGTAATTATTTTTTATATTTAGGATCAATTATTTATAAAAGAGATGAGATTGAGATTTTAGATAAAATAAAAAATGCAACAAAATATTATATTATAAAATAACTATCATATTAAAAAAAATTATAAGACAACCATAAGACCGATGATGCTTTATGAGACAGAATATTGTGTAGCTAAAAAATTATATGTACACAAGATGAATGTAGCTGAATTAAAAATTTTGAAATGAATATATGATAATAAAATAAAATAAAAATAAAATTATTCGTAAAAAGATGAAGCTGGCATCAATTGAGGATAAATTGAGAAGACTACATAGATGGTTTAAATATTTACAACATAGAAATAGAGATGCACCAATGTGAAGTGGTTAGATACATGTAGAAGAAAAAAGAAACAATATGGTAGATCAAAAATTATATAAAAGTAATAAAAAAATTTAATTCATTGTATCTTACAAAAAATTATAACTTTAAACCTTATATAATGAATAAAAAAAAATTATATAGTCGATTCCAACTAGTTTAGAATTAAGACTTTGTTATTGTTATTGTTGTTATGAGTGTTAGATTAAATAGTCAAACATAAGATTATTGTAAACTATTAATATATGGACTCGTTAAGTTGACGATCGGACTAAAATGTGCATCATCAAAACTTTGGCCTAGCCTATATGCTTGGCTCATAATTCTTGTCATCGATTCATATCATGGCTGGTTAATCATGCAGTTATGATAACATAGTGTATGCTCTTGACCAGTTTCTTTACTTTCTAACAATCAAAGGAGAGCTGACATATCTGAGTAGATCGAGTTTTCATCTTCCTCTCTCTCGCTCTCTCACACACACATTCACATCTTTCCAAGCTTTACAAGCTTATATGCTAATTAAAATATGCACTTATCATTGTCCAAAGATATTATAATTTAAAATATGTATTGCATGAAATGTCAAAGAAAATAAAATTGATTATTTTGTATGAACAAAACAAGAGATATATGCTCAAATATCATGTTTTAGAAGATTCAGAATTTTAGAAGATCAACCTTATAAGTTTCATTAATTTGTACATTGTTGCTGCCAGATCACTTTTAATGAGCGTCAGGTGGGCAGAAATCCTCGCGGGCCTTTGAGGGAACGACGAGACCCCTTCCTTTGCTCAGGAACCTGCAAGAAAAGTCCAGACCGGTGACTCTCGGGGACCCTCCGATGCCCATGTTAGTGATTTGGGGAACAGGATGGTTATTTTTGAATGATTGGATAGAGCTTGAGCTCCCTACCTTAAGGGCTGGAGGCCTTTTATACCTATTCGAGGATCCCTCTTACCTTCCGTTCGTCGTGGTCAAGTCTCTTTCGGACGGTTGTTAATTTCTGGTATTCAACGTGCCATATAATACGGGTCATGGACTGAACGTGGGGCCACACCCGTCGTTAGCGGCGCCAGGGGAAGCACGTTCACCGCGTGCATCGCCGGGCACGTTCGTGGTGACGTGGTCCGCCATTCTCGAGGAAGTGGGCCACGTAGATTGGACTTGGATGACTGTCGCCGAAGGCCGACAGTGAGGTCGTCGCCGAGACCGACGCCGAAGCCGATGCCGACACCGAGACCAAGGCTGAGACGGACCGCGCCGATGCGGAGGTCGAGACGGGCCGAGTCCGTCGCCGAGACCAAGGTGGGCCGTGGCCGATGCGGGGGTCGAGATGGGCCGAGTCTGTCGCCAAAACCAAGGTGGGCCATGGCCGACGCGGGGGTCGAGACGGGCCGAGTTGTCGCCAAGACTAAGGTGGCCGTAGCCGACACGGAGGTCGAGATGGGCCGTAGCTGATGCCGAAACCGGCACCGAGGCCTAGACAGGCCACGACCGACATGGAAGCCGAGGTGGGCCGTGGTGAGCCCAATCGCCAAGGAATTGGCTCGCGGGCTCTTTGACCCGATCGGTCATATCAGATGCCCCCCGTCCCAGAGCTGGTGTCACCATCTAAGTGAAAGGGGCATCGAATCGTAGGTGGCCGATCCCCACATCATGTAGAAAGGTGTCCGCACACTTGTCCTCGATAAGACAGCTCCTTTAGAGTGATCGTATCGTGGGGTGTCGCCATCTGCGCATCCTAACCGTCGGATTCGCCTCGAGGCCAGGGAGTAGTCTGGGATCCCCAAGATATCGGCGATCATCATTAAGCCATCAAATCACTGGCATCGATACATTCTGATTGGTCGGGGGTCTCATCTATCGCGCACCCGGAGCGTCGCCGCAGAGTCCTCCTCAATGGATAGCATCCGCATGGCAGGCGCATCAGGCGGGACGTTTTTGAAGATGCCGATAAAAATTTTATAAGCGAGGACGTGCCCTAGCTTCGATTTCACCTACTGCACATAGCCTCTTCTTCTTCCATCTTGAGAGCTCCTCCAACTCTTTCTTCTTCCTTTGTCCAGGTTAGTTCCCCATGCCTTCGCAGTCATCTTCTTCTAATTCGTCCTCTCGGTCCTCCACAGACCAGATCTCTCTGACCCATAGGGCCATGGCCAAGGAATCGGCTGTTAGGAGTCCGTCGGCAGCTATAACCCCACCTCCTAGGGTAGCTCCGTCTTCCAGGGCGAGCAGTGGTTCCCCTAAGGGGACCGCCTCCACTGTTACTCCTGCTGACCTTGCAACCTTTAGGGCAGCCTAAAAAATACCCAAAGAGGTGCGACTGATCGCACCAGGCCCTAATGATAGGGTGACCTCTCCCCCTCGGGGGATAGCCCTTTATGAGGAATTTTTTAAGGCCGGTCTTCGTCTTCCTCTTCACCCTTTCATCATCAATCTCCTCGATAGATATGAGTTGGTCCCGACTCAACTAGTTCCCAACTCAATCAGGGCCATTTGTGCCTTCTTAGTGTTGACTCGCCTCCAAGGTCTCCCGAGTAATGTTCCCTCTTTCGCAGCCTATACACCATTCGGGCTCAATCCGGCTGGTGGCTATTTGCCCCCCGGCCGGGTAGAGCCCTTAGGTTAGGTCTCCCTTCGTCCATAAAGGGATGGAAATTCCGGTTCTTCTTCGCCGAAGTGGAGGGAGTAAGGAGGGAATGGGGTACACCCAATACCGAGGCTAACAAGAACATCTCGGTAGTACCGAGAGATCAAGAAGCCTTCAATCTTCTCCTGGCGACTGAACTCCCATCATACCGAGAGCTATTGTCGGAGGACAACCTCCGACATGCCAGCATTGCCCCTGATGACGGTGAGAGCCTCTTTAAAGATGACATTTTCCTTTCGATCCCCTTTTATTTCCCTCTTTTCTCTCCCCCCCTCTTTCTTTTCTCTTCTTTTTTTTTAACACATTCGTTTTCGTGCAGCTATGAATATCACCATCCCGGCCGAGGCTTTTCACAAGGCCGCCATTAAGAAGAGAAAGGGGCAAAGTGATGGAGCCGAGGGATCGAGAAAAAGGCCTCGGTCCCGATCGCCACCTGCATCCCGGGACGTCCCCAAGCTTCCTACTCCATCGTCCCCTCCTTGTCGATCTCTGTGCAATCACCGCCACGACCTCCACGATGGTCGTCTACTCCGCTGCGGCCACGGCGATCTCCCACACCGCTGCCCCCGTCGGAGTCTGCCAACTGGATCTCGGATACGCCGCCCGAGGAGTCAAGGGCTCACGTCAGCTAGCCGACCAAGCCCGGATCCGCCGACTACCAGGCCGGCCCCGAGGGATGAGACTCAAGCCAGCATAGGGGCATCGGTTGATAAGAGGCAGAAGGCCGTTGTTGGTTACGAGGCCCGCAGCGCCGCATCCGAGCCCATAGGAGACAGGATGGGACCGGTTTCCTCGCGGCCATCTCTTATGAATCACCCCCACCTCGCCGAGAAGCTGCTGTCAGCGGCATCCACTCCTGCTATTCGGGAGGAGATAATCCGGACCAACTCCCGAATCCTCTTCAAAGACGGTCAGACGACAATGCTCCGGGTAAGCAGCCATTTACATTCTAATCCTGTTCATTTTCTATGTGTCTACTTTAGGTGACTGACATTGGCCTGGATGTGTAGATGGTAAACATCTTCAACCATACCCAAGCCCTTGTCGCCAGCGGGGAGCGTCGACTTGATCGCTACCGACGAGAAGCCTTTGAGTACCGGGACCGAGCTACGAAAGCTGAAGACGCTCTCAAGCTGACTCAGGCTAGAGAACGGAGAGGCTCGAAATAGTCCGGTCTCAGGCGCAGGCCAAAACGACAGCGCAACAACAGTTGCGCAAGGCCCTCGAGCGTGCTCTCACAGCCGAGGGGAAGTTGATGGCCACCGAGGCAGAATTGGCCGACGTCAAGACCCAGCTCGAAGCGGCGAAATCTGAGCTGAGATCTTCCGAGGAGAAAATTGAGATCACCGAGGAAGTGGCCCGACTGGCTGACATCAAAACTGCCGAGGCCGCAGAGGCAGTGAAGGCCGCCGACAAGAAGTCAGCCGAGGCTGAAGCGACGGCTCGGGCCACGGAGGAGAAAGTGGCCAAAGTGGCAGAGAGAGCCGTGGAGAGCTATCGGAATTCTCCAGCCTTCATCAAGGAGGTGGCCGAAGCGGCGAGAAAGCCGTGGAGAGCTACCGTAATTCTTCGGTCTTCATCGAGGAGGTAGCTGAAGCGGGGGCCGGCGCCTACCTCCAAGGTTTTTATTGCTGCCGGGACAAGGCAGTGAGGGTCTCGGGTGTTGAAGGCCTGAAGGACTTAGAACCTGAAGAAGGAGACCTTGAGGGCGAAGAGATCGACCATGGTTCTGCCCCGGCCGATAATACTAACCCCCAGCCGACACCGCTCCAGCGAAGAACTGAAGCCTCGCCTGCGGTCTTGGATCTCTCTTTTTTTTTTACAATGTATTCAAGTCCGACTATAGTCGGCATTTTGTAAAAGTTTAGCTAATCAATGAAAAGAGAACATCTTTTGACATTTTGTGTTAGAATTGTCGACCCCCCTCCTCTTCTTTTTCTTTTTATGCTATCGATGCTTAGCTTCCCAAGCCGCTAGCCCATCGCGGTCTATTGGCGTCTGTAGGAATTGCATGGAATCACACCAGCCCAGCCAGAACGAGGCCACTCATAGTCTAAGTAGGGACGTTCTGGGATCGGTATGCGTTGATCCTTGACCATCGACGTCAGGATGCTGACGAGNCCAAGTAAAATATTCTCCGAACCTCGGCTGGGCCGAGCAAAAAATTCTCCGAACCTTGGCAGGGCCAAGTAAAATATTCTCCGAACCTCGGCTGGGCCGAGCAACAAATTCTCCGAACCTTGGCAGGGCCAAGTAAAATATTCTCCGAACCTCGGCTGGGCTGAGCGACCAATTCTCCGAACCTTGGCAGGGCCAAGTAAAATTTTCTCCGAACCTCGGCCGGGCAGAGCAACAAATCCGCCGAGCCATGGCAGGGCCAGGTAAAAATCATTCGGGCCAAAATCCCGGCTGAAAGCCGAAGTACAGGCCCCGATTAAAGCCAGGCAACTTCCAAATAGTCCCCGAAGGACTTCGTCCGGTTTGAAAACGAGCGCTAAACAAAAACCATCGACGCACAAAGAAAATCCACCATTGGCAAACCCCTTTAAGAGGCCATCTAGCCCCGCGTAACCAGCCAAAGGCCCCAAGCAGAGCTAGGAGGTTCCCCTCTGCTGCTGAAAATCTTTGGGTGATGCCCCTATAACCCGTCGTTCAAAGCGTCTATATCGACAATGAGGCCACGCCAACACCCTAATTTATCACACGAATCAAGACTATAATTCTCGGAGAAGAGGAGAATTTCCAAAAGTCGATCCATTTTTCATTTAAAAGAAAGAAAAGGATTACAAAAAGACAGAAAAAATAGAAACAAACAGAGGCCCCCGGATCATGGTCCGGAGTCACTCCCGGAGGCTAGCAGCTTCTCCAGGCGCCCCGTCAGGTTAGCCACCCGCTGACGAAGGGACGCAATTTCCCCTTTGCCGGTCTGCCACCCGGCGTAGGGCCTCCGCCTCCTTGACCGTCACATCCATGTACTCCTCGGCGATCCTCGCAAGCTGCTGATTACTCGCAAGGGCCGATGCTGGGCCCAGTCCATCAACAGTGACGGAGGTACGACTCCCCTCCGAACGAAGCAGACCGTCGAGCGAGGAACGCAACTCGTCAGACGATCACCCTGGATAGGCCATTTTTTTGGAACTTAAACCGAGGGATGGCCGAAATCGATGCCCCTCGGTCATATTTATACTCGCCAGGAAGGTATCTCTATCGGTCGCGCTGTAACCAATGACCCGTAGGAACTTGCCACGTGTCGTCGTATCAGTGCCTACAAAATCCAAAGTGTCGCGCCCCATCCCGAGCGAGATCGGTAAACGCAAGCAGGTTGTTCGGGAATCCCCCAGGCAGAACATTTTTCCGATCTGTCGACCCTCGCAATAAATGCTTTCGGCGCTTCCCCAAGCCTCTTAAAGCTGGCCTCTCCCTCGGGAAGCGCAGAGGGAAGGAGTCCAACTTTCGGCCAATGACTCGTCCCCTCGAAGAGAGTAAGCATCACCAGTAAAAAGCGTGACAATATACCGCTCGTTCCGCCCTGGCACCCCTTACCAAGCGCCATGTGGGCCTGACGCTGTGGCCCATATTTACAACAGGGTCGCTCCCTTTAGCCTGAATCTCCGAACCTTGGCAGGGCCAAGTCAATTATCTCCGAACCTCGGCTGGGCCGAGCGAGTGAATCTCCGAACCTTGGCAGGGCCAAGTCAATTATCTCCGAACCTCGGCTGGGCCGAGCAACTGAATCTCCGAACCTTGGCAGGGCCAAGTCAAATATCTCCAAACTCGGCTGGCCCGAGTGACAGGTTCCCTAAACCGTGATAGGAAAAAGTACGGATTCCTTGAACTTCGGCCAAAGCCGATCCACGATAATTCGAGCTCCTGTAAAAGCAAGGCACAAAAATACCGAGCTTCGACCAAAGTAAGGGCATATTTTGCCGAACGATCCCTGAACCGTCGCGCGAACCTCGATCAGTTCTGACAGCGTGGGATCCTCGTCTAAGGACGAGCTGAACGCCTTTGTACCCCACAAACAATAACAACAAGCTCGGCACAAAAAGATAGAGACTGAAAAACAGAACATAGCTCTCTTTATTGCCGATCAAGATCAGTTACAGATGCCTCACAGGCGTTACTAAAGCATTGAAATGCATAAGATAAAGACAAATACGAAACTCGGGCAACTGCTCCAAAGCAGACCTAGGCAATCGTGATGCTCCAGCGTCCGACCGCCGAACTAGATAGGTCACAGCCAGACAGCTCGAGCTGATGGTAGCCGGTCGACATGGACCAATAGTTGCGACTGGCTTTAGTTGGTAGCGATATCTCGGTGACCCAACCGAGATATCTGGATGGCTATCCCAGACCACCCAACCGAGGGACCCCTCGACGAGCAGGCAGGAGGCCAGCGGACCCTGGCGTTAGAATGCTCTCCCAAACCGAGTGTGTACCGCCGTGCCTCGCCGAGTCTCAGGGACAAAGAGTTGGCGGACGGCACGCTTTCACCCCCTCCCCATGTGGCAAAAGATTCCCCAGGCGGCTAAGCCCGGGAACCCAAACCAGGGGAGGAGGCGAAGTTCACGCAACCCATGGGGGACCCGCGTGCACTTCCTGCCATGCGTCTCCGAAGGGAAACCGCAAAGGCCACACTGGAAGAGTTGTTGTGCGCTCCCCGTGTGATCTCTGCGCCCTTCTTGTGCACTCTCCATATGATCTCCGGGACTCATCCCCTAAGGGTGAGCCATTCTTCAGCAGCTCCCCGGTCGCCCCAGCTATCCGGCGGCAAGGAGCCTATGAGAGGAAAGCTTGATCCTCCCACTCGTGACAGCGGAAAAATGAGCATAATGGAAGCTCTGATGGAAAAGACACTTTGGGGATAGCCAAGCATGACCCCTCCTTTTTTCCCTTTTTATAGGCCAAAACAGACCGGGAAAAGCTACCAAGCTGTAAGTCCCGAGATTCAAACATTCGGCCATACATCCATGTGGTCCCTCAGGATTGGCGCAGCGCCCCACTGCGCGCCAAGCCCATCGCCTGAATTATGACGTGTACGGGGATCCCCTCCTGATCCCGAATCGCGGTCATTAAATGCAGGAAATCGTCCACTGGCACTTCGAAAACTGGCGGGTTCAGGAGATCGTCCTTCGAAGATAGTACCCTCCAATGGTAAACGGTTGCGTGCGTGCCACGACAAAGTAATCTGCATGGGAAAAGAGCACCTTCCGGAAAGCTCTGATGCAGCTTTATGCCCCCCACTGTGCCGTATCATCAATTCTAGTGAAATAAAAACCGAATCGCCTGCGGAACAGCAGGGCACTGACAGAATAGCAGAAAGCGCGAAGGCCTACTTTGCCTGTCAGCCCTAGCCGACCTATTTCGCTCGTCGACCCTAGCCGACCCATTTTGCTGTCGGCCCCAGCCAACCTATTTTGCCTGTCGGCCCCAGCCAACCTATTTTGCCTGTCGGCCCCAGCCAAACTATTTTGCCTATCGGCCCCAGCCGACCTACTTTGCCTGTCGGCCCCAGCCGATCTACTTTGCCTGTCGGCCCCAGCCGACCTATTTTGCCTGTCGGCCCCAGCCGACCTACTTTGCCTGTCGGCCCCAGCCGACCTATTTTTTCCTGTCGGCCCCAGCCGACCTACTTTGCCTGTCGGCCCCAGTCGACCTACTTTCTTGTCGGCCCCAGCCGACCCTTTTCTCCCTATCGGCCCCAGCCAACCTATTTGCTTGTCGGCCCCAGCCGACCTATCTCTCTCGTCGGTCTTAGTCGACCTGCTTTGCCCGTCGGCCCAAGCCGGTGCGTTTCCATAATCTCGGAATAAGGGTGCCCTGAGAGCACCAACGAACCTTAAGTCGCTCGCAATTGAGGCGAGACTAGACGACAACGAGACCAAGCAAGAACAGCGCTTAAGTTGAAACAGGAAATTCTTTTATTAAGAAGCGTCAGACAAACGTGTAGAAGACGAGATACAAGAATGACTCCTAAAGACCGGGAGCCGCACCAGCTTTAGAAGGGCCCTCAGTTACATCTGCGGAAGCGTGACTAGGTTCGCCCTTCTCCAATATTCTTGCCCCCTCCATGGCAGTCTGCGACCGTCCCTTAGAAGTTACAGCTTCGCTTGGACCAAGGGCGGCGCCAGGTTCGGTATCAGAAACGTCAACATATTCATCTTCGTCTTCTTCTTCAGACTCGCCATCGTTAGGAGTTTCAACATTCAGGAAAGAAAGATCCCATTCCGGTGCTCACTGAATATCTTCTGTTTACACTCCTCCATCCCGTGTTGAAAGGCGTCAACGCCGATAGCGTCTTGCCTCCCCTTAAGTATGGCGGGCTGCATCTTGGCCTCAGCAGCCTGCTTCTCAGCCTCAGCCACTTGGGCCTGCAAAATGATATTTCGCTCCTCGAACTCGCTGGCCCGCATCTCGAGTTCTGAGCTCTTATTGCGGTTAGACACGAGCTTGCCTTGGAGAGCTCGAATCTTCGGTCCCAACTTCACAATCTGAAAAGACCAGAATTAACCGACATCACAAAAGGTCGACAGGATGAACTAAAAAGAGGGAATGAGATCGTACCTCCTCCTCTCGTCTGGCCAGCCTCTTGGTCAGCTCCTCGGCCTCGCCCCTGGCTCTTGTCCTGTCGGCTCCTATCATCTCAATCCTCTCCTACAGGGTGTTGATCCTTAACTGTTTGGCTTCAGCATCCTCCCGAGCTTGAGATAGCTCGTCATTCACCCGGGCTATCATCCCCTGATGCCATTTCGCGCCCTCTCTCAAATGGGCAATTTCGTCGTCGCGTCGCTTCAGTCGCTCCTCCACCTCATCGAGCATCCTGGCCAAACGCTTCCTCTCGTCGGCAGCTTCCCTCCCCAGCCGACCCATACTCTCGCTATGTTCCCTCCGCATCGCCTTCACCTCCTCGGAGTGTTTTGATTCTATTCTGGCCAGCTCCAAGCACGCATTGTCATTCTTCGCCAGGAGTTCCTGCAACTCCTCCGCTCTACGTTTTTGCTTGGACACCTCCGCCAGGGCAGCCTGATATGCCGCCCTTATCCCCTGCAAATTCCTATCGCTAATTGTTATGAGTTCCTCAAACTTCTCGGACACCGTCAGTCGTGACTGGAGCTCGGCATTATCCCTCTTGGCTTGGACACTGGCCCCTGTCGCCAAACTCAGACGCCAGCATATCACCCAAGAAAGCAAAACACTCTGCAAAATAAAAAGTGAATACATGAGAGTCAAGTCAACCAGGATGTATTCACTACCCGAGAATGACAACTTACTCGCGAGGCATAGGCCCGAGTCATCCTCATCAGGGTCGCGTTATCGATATCGGGAAGGAGATGAATGCTTTCAGCCACCCCTTGCTGCCCGAACGCAGCATCTACCAACTCTAGATCAGCGAACTTGTCCGCCGAGGGATCTGCGCCCGGATACAGGGCCGACCTCATCATGGCAGAAAACGCCTCCTCAACACCAGCATCTGAGCTGCTGGGCTGACCAACCCCGCCTGAGGGACCGGCCTGAGCGACCTCTGTCTGAGAGGCCTTCAACCTACCAGCCTCCTCTACCAAAGCCCTGGCTTGGGTTTCTTCAGATAGTTCGGCCAGCCCAAGTGCCAGCTTCCCCAAAATCTTCTTCGAGGGGGCCCCGATTGCGAGACTCCCACCTTGCTGCGCTCCCTCCCCCAACGCATCCTTCTCGGTCACCATCACCTGAACCTCCCCCGCAGGCTCCCCTAAAGCCTCGGTCTGACCCGCCTCTTGACCCATCGAGGGCGGCCTGACCTCACTGCTACCAGATTCCCCTGCGGAAAGACCAAGAGGGGACTCCCCCTGAACCTCCTCGGCTGCAGCTGTCCCCTCCCCCTCTCCTGCTGGAGCCGGTGGTGATCCCGCGGGGACAGTAGGCCCCTCAAAAATGACCGCCTCCACTGGATCCGTCGCTGGTTCCTCTTTCAGGGGGGACGTGGTCGGACGAGCCAACAGAGCTTCATCCGAGTTGTCTGATATCTCCAGCACGAGAGGGTCCGGGGCCATAATCATTCTCCCCGGATCCTCCTTCGCCCCCAGCACTCCTATAATGGCTGCTCCGGCGTCCGGCGGGCTTCTGGCAGAAGTATGAGCCCTTTTCTCGGGCCGGCCGCTATCCGCGCCGCTACCTTCCCCTGGGCATTTTCCTCTCTTCCTCTTGGAGAGGTTCGACCACGCCGACCTTGCGGCTATCAGAACGAAACACACATACTCAGGTCCAAACACGTTAATCGAGAAAAGCACACAGCAGGGAAGGGACTCACCTTGCGGGTCCAGAGGGCTGAGCCCGACTACGAAGAGGGCCCCCTCCGATAGCAAGTCGTTGGCCGAAAACACCTGTCCATTACGAAGGACATCCAAGTCCCTCTCCTCCTGCGCCGACAAAACCGGATGCGTCTCCGCATCCCTCACAACGTCCCCCCATCTCCGAGGGAAGTCGGAACCGACGTTCCCCTCCGCGATAACGAACCGACTCTTCCACCCCTTGATGGAAGATGGCTTATCCGCAATGACGTTGAAAGATCTCCGGGGTCCGATGTAGGGCCACTCTGATTTCCTCCCAGGAATCAAGTGATAGCAGGTGCGGAAAAGGGGAAGAGTGGTGACGATTTGAATCTGGTGGCACATCGAGATGAATTCGACGATGTTCTGCCAGCTGTTTGGGGCCACCATTGACGGGCAGATATTATAGTGGGTCATGATCTCCTTCACCAAGGGGTGGAGAGGGAAATGGAGACCCGCCTTCAAACTATCTTCATAGATAAAAACCCCAGACTCTAAATCCCGAGTAACTCTATCTCCGGATTCCGGCACCCGCAAGACGACATCCAGGGGCAGGCCATACCGCTGATGAATCCTCCCCAAATCCTCGGCAACGATTTCTGAGGCCACGTCGTCGGGGCTCATCGCCATCTCGATTGAAAGAAGTACCAAGAGAAAATGATGAGCGTCGAAGAAGATGAAAGGCCAGAACTCTTCTGAAAGCAAGACGAGAGGACGCCGAGGGCATGCACACACATATATATACAATGCGGCTGTCACTTCGCTTCCCCGCCAAGGAAGCCCCCCTGAGGAGGCGGGGCGTCTCATCCCAGGCGTCCGGAATCGCCTCGACAAATGCCCGATCGATCGGGATTCGTAGCGTGGCGCAATCCCAACCGTCGCTCGTGGAGGAGCCTTAGCCCCGAAGGCGGGATGGCCCTGTCGCATTAATTAGGGCATCATTGCACGAGCTATCTAAACCAAGACGTCCCATCCAGGATGCGCCATTTGAACTTGTACTCCCTACGCCCGAACCTACGCTTCGAACTAGGGAGTGGAGGGCATGTGTTGGGGAGTAAAATCGTCATTACATTAATATCCGTGTGAGGTGGCTAAGGCTAACCTCCTCCCTTCGTCTCTTCTGGGCTTCCGTAGCTCGGCCCTTCCGGGCTTCCATAGCTCGGCCACCCCCGGGCTTCCATAGCTCGGCCGCCCCCGGGCTTCCGTAGCTCGGCCTCTCCGGGCTTCCCTAGCTCGGTCCTTCCGGGCTTCCATAGCTCGGCCGCCCCGGGCTTCCGTAGCTCGGCCTCTCCGGGCTTCCGTAGCTCGGCCTCTCCGGCCTTCCCTAGCTCGGCCCTTCCGGGCTTCCATAGCTCGGCCCTCCCGGGCCTCCGTAGCTCGGCCCTTCCGGGCTTCCGTAGCTCGACCCTTCCGGGCTTCCGTAGCTCGGCCACCCCCGGGCTTCTGTAGCTCGGCCTCTCCGGGCTTCCCTAGCTCGGCCCTTCCGGGCTTCCATAGCTCGGCCGCCCCCGGGCTTCCGTAGCTCGGCCTCTCCGGGCTTCCGTAGCTCAGCCTCTCCGGGCTTCCCTAGTTCGGCCCTTCCGGGCTTCCATAGCTCGGCCCTCCTGGGCCTCCGTAGCTCGGCCCTTCTGGGCTTCCGTAGCTCGACCCTTCCGGGCTTCCATAGCTCGGCCGCCCCCGGGCTTCCGTAGCTCGGCCTCTCTGGGCTTCCCTAGCTCGGCCCTCCCGGGCTTCCGTAGCTCGGCCCTTCCGGGCTTCCATAGCTCGGCCGCCCTCGGGCTTCCGTAGCTCGGCCTCTTCGGGCTTCCCTAGCTCGGCCCTTTCGGGCTTCCATAGCTCGGCCGCCCCCGGGCTTCCGTAGCTCGGCCGCCCCCGGGCTTCCGTAGCTCGGCCTCTCCGGGCTTCCCTAGCTCGGCCCTCCCGGGCCTCCGTAGCTCGGCCCTTCCGGGCTTCCGTAGCTCGGTCCTTCCGGGCTTCCGTAGCTCGGCCCTTCCGGGCTTCCATCGCTCGGCCCTTCCGGGCTTCCGTAGCTCGCTTTCCCCCGAGTCTCCATGACCCGGCTTTACCAAGCGATCCACACCCTAACACCTACCTCCGCGGAACCTGACGCGGGAGAGCTCAGGCTTACCAGAATGGCATCCTAGACAAGGAATCATGTCGGGACGTGGCCTAAAACCTATCATAACCATCCCAGGCCTACTCAACCAGATCTCGAGAAATCGAGGAGCTCTCCCAGCCGTCGATCCCTTAACAGACGGGATATGGATTCTAATGGCCCCACAACAGCCTGATTCTGTCCGCCTCCATATCGTAACAACCTTTGAACCTTCCAAAAGACGCTCAAGAGCCAGGTGACAGTCTATAAATATCAGACTCGCAGATTCCCCCAGGTACGCGCGCCTCTTTCCGCACACGCACCATCTCTTGCACGGCACCTCCACTGCTCTCTCCGGCAGCTCGTCGGCGCTCCTGCCCTCTGGAGCTTCCGATTGGCCGCCCCTGGAGAGGCTTCCCGGAGAGATCCACCTCCCCACTGTCTGATTGATCGCCGATTTCTTCTCCACTGACTTGAGCGTCGGAGGGTCTTCCGCGGAGGGCCACCCCCAGCGTCCCCCGCTTATGGACTTCTTGTGCAAGTCCGCCCCCCTCTTCCTGGAGATCGACCGCGCCCGAGTCGGAGGACGGATCCCGGCGGCAACACTTGGTTTAGCGGCAAATCCGGCAGCCTAACCAAGCCGGTAAGTCCTTTCTCCGGTCTTCTTTCGTTTCCTTTGGTCATCCTTGATTCCTCGGTTAGACAACAACGTTGGCCACCAGAATTCAAGAGAGAATGCTGTTCTCTATTGTAGGGTGAAGTAGAGCAGAGGAAGAAGCGTCGGACAATATATGCTGTTTTCCTTCCACTAATCGTCGTATGATTGCCAGAAATTCTGGTATCAGTTAAGCTTTATTCAGGTGCTTAGGAAAACAGGGTCCCTGCTCTGTTTACATTCCTGTTTCATGAGGATTTCGGCCAGGTCTGTGGTCGATTGAGAGATTTGTAGTGGATCAGATCTCTATCAAAAGATTGGAGTCGGCCATGGTAGGCAGTGAGGATGAGTAGTAGCGGAAGGATCCTTCCGATTTCATCAAATTACTCTTATTATGGATCAACCGACCGGTAGAGGTGTGGGCTGGCGTTAGGTGGATTCCTTCATCCATGACCTCCTCATCCGGACATTTCCTGTAGTTGTGAGCCAAAACAAATGGATTCCTTTATCCCTTGTATTGTGGATATATATGTGTGTGCTTATTAATTTCCTAATTTCTTTCCTTAGATTACTTGGAGCTCGATTGTTCCAAGATCTAATTCGGAAAAGGATGGTGGGTGTAGGCCAGGTCTGGATTAAGTTCGCTTTTTAACTATCCAAATATTGATTCTTGCATTAAATAATCATGGGAATTAAGAATTAAGATTGAATAATGTCGGTGAATGCTATGGGAGCTGGTTTGACCTAGTTCATGGATTAAGAGGATCACGGAAGGTAAATCTAATCATAATTAGAGTATTTTATTAATTATTTATAAAATATTAAATATGCTAGAATTTAGTAAATATTTTATTCAGTTATTTAAATACAAATGGGATTTCATAATTTGAATAAGATATTGTTATATTTTAAAAAAATTTATGTTTGGTTTTACCATAATTGCTAAATTATGCAAATTTATTTTGAAAGGTTTAGTTTTAATTTGAAATTATATATATATATGATGTGGAATATGGTTTCAATGATATTATTACTATTATTATTTTGCATATTCTTTTCATATGAAAATCCGATCAACTCAAGTAAGTCGTTGATTTATATGATTATATTATATCAAGCTTATGGTGAGATCTATTAAGAATTATGTTATGAATTGTTTTAACACTTAAAATACTCTAGTAAATTATAAAATTATGAAAAAATAAGCAATTTGAACGTGTGTATGTTAGGAAGCTCAGTCAAATTATGTTTATGATATGCGAATCGATTCTCTCGGAGTTTGTATAAAGGCTTATAATATTGAAACTCTTTTCATAACGAATATATGTTATTTTAATTTTGTGACTATGCCAAAGAATTAAGTGTAATTTTTGTTATATGGCCCTACAGTAAAGTTTATATATGATCATAATTATTGATCGAGGCTCTTTGAAAGTATAGTAAAATTTTACTTGCTAAGAGAAATAAAAATTATTTTTATTTGATACTTAAAAAAATATTGTTTTCTACACATGATTTAGTATTAGGCATATGTTTGATAATGTTAATTTAAAGTATTTATGGTATTAATTATATATTTAAATTTATATTAGCCTGCTTAGTTGATCTCTTTAATTATTTTAGGGTTGCTGACTGACCATGGCACAGGTTTTTTTTTTTTTCAAGACCAAAAAAAACAAAATTTTGGGTATTTAGTTTATTATTAATAATTAAATTTATTGTGTAATGGTATCTTAAGCATGACGTGTTACATGCCAAGTATCTCATTTAGTGGAGCGAGGCATTTGTTCAGGTTTTTGGTCACAACCATCAATCTCCATTAATCCTGAATAAGTGAGTAACAATGGTAGAAGGATAAAGCTGAAGCCAACTGGCCGTGGCCATAGCCCTATCAAGTCTCTCCCATACTCTAGCAGATTCCTGGCGGTTATTACACCAAGTAAATTGGGGACCCAAGAATCCCAAATCTAGAAGGCCAGCAAAGGATATGAAGGTCCTAAACTCAGATGTGCCCGTGGAGCCAACAAACTGCCTACCCCATCTATTCTCATTGGCTCCCACAATACAGTTGAAATCTTCACAATGAGGGAGGGAAATCCCTAAGCAAGCAGTGAAAGAATCTTGGCCCAGAGCACATGCCACTCCCAAAAGTCAGTGCTGGCATAAACACCCGAGAGGAGCCAAGGGACGGACGTCCCCTCAAAAATGATAAGAGCAACCTGCTAATTGCAGCGATAAAAAGCATCCACTCTAATGGAAGCATTTCGCCATAGAGCCAAAATACCTCCAGATAAGCCCACAGACTCCACTGCATAAGAAAACCAAGATCTAGAAACCTGTCTCCGCAAGCGAACCAAGCTAGCACCCGACAAGCGAGTTTTCAACAGAAAACAGATATCGAAACTATGAAGGTACATAAGCCTCCCAAAAGAGGAGCGAAACAAAGGTTTCTAAGCTATTCTCACATTCCAAATAAGAATCTTCATTAGACTTGTGGGGGTCGGGCCACAACTTGGTCCCCTATCATCTCCTCATCAGAAAGATAGCCGTTTGGATAGGTACCCTCCACAGGACCTTGTCCAGTACTGTCCAACATCTGGGTAGAACACATTTCCACTTCAGTCACGTCTAGTTGAATGGCCTCCTTAAGAAGATAGACAGCAGAGTCGTGGCTTCGTCCCTCCTCTTGAGGTAGCTGGGTGACCCCTGACCCATCACCTGAAGGGATCACAGCCCTGCATCGGGTATGCTTAGGCCCCGTGCCAAGAAAAGCACCAAGGCCCTGAGTAGAATCCGTGGATGCTGAAAAAGTAAAGTTGTCCTGCGAACTGCCTGGGCCTGAGAGTGGAACTTTTCCTTTTCCTTTAGAGGCCTTAGGGACAACTCACTCGGACAGAGGCTCCGCAGGCTTGGCCCTCTTCGATGGACCAGGATTGGCATCCTTGCGGGCCTTAGGCTACCCGACCCATCTATCTGAACCAAGGAGAGCAAAGAGGTTCAAGTCAGGGTTCAGAAAACCCTGTGAACCCCTACTCTCGGTTTGGCTACAGGGACAGTGTCAATCAACATACTCCCCTCTCCCCGACATGCTTCTTGCAGCACTCTAGGACCCTGATTCGACATAACAACAGAGGGAGCAGGGGACTGACCAATTTGGGAGAGTCGCCGATGAGCAGTCTTCATCGGAGTTTGCTAGCTGTTTGATGGAACAGGAGGAGGATCGGTCACAATATGGCTCACAGCAGACTGAGCCTTCTTTCTAGGCTCCAGGATCTAGCTGTAAGGGGACCTTCACTGCTGAAGAGCAGCCATCCAGGAGTCGAACATAGGGCTAGCCAAGGAAGTGGCGGATTCTGGCAAGGAGACGCAGGGACCGACGAGATGAAGAGAGCCACAGCTGTCGTAGATTCCATCCAAATGCTCATACGAAAACTGCTGCCAGAACGGGGCTCTATTTCCATGAACCCTCACCTTCGGTCGGAGGGGTTTGCTCAGGTCAACACTGACACAAGCATAAGCAAATCCAACCTATCTCTTCTCTTTAGTGAAGGGATCAGAAAACATAAAAGGCCCGACCATCGATGGAATGGACTGCAGGATTTTGTTGGCCCAAAACTCTATTGAAAGATTAGGCAATCGAACCTAGAGGAGGGCAGAGACAAGGGAGTCTTCCACCAGCACAAACTCCGCTCGCTAGTCCTCAACAACATTCAGCTGACCATTAGCAACCCATGGCCTCCCCATGATTAATTCCTTGGCATGGAGATCAGAAAACCAGAACATGTAGTACCGGTGGGCTAGGCTAAACGCATTACTCACCGAAGACCCCTGCTCGGCAAAATTCATGAACAATCGCTTCTGGCGGTACCCAACGAGAGAAGCTCCATGCTAGGACCGCCAACTTCTCCCATCCACGCGATTCTTCCTCCAGGGCCTGAGCCGGAACCTGGATGACTTCAGGGAAGCGAAGCTCATGCTCAGTAACCTCTATCGAAGAAGGAAACGGGGCAATCCAGACAAAGCAGTTGTTCGCCGCCCGTCTCCATGCCATCCCACCGCCCTTGGATCCATCCGCAGCAGTTAGAGTTGAGGAAACAGTGTTCGCCATTGTTCGGGAAGGTTCGATTAGAGTCACCGTCGAAGTTCGCAAGAGATCAGGAAGACCACAGTCCGAAGCACTAATCTTAAAGCAGGTGTTCAGACATGAGGAAGTAGTACTCCATCCGTTTTTTATCAGGAAGGATGGAAAAGTCTCTCTCTCTTTCTCTCTCTCATGAGTTAAAATCGTTTATTGAACAAACAATTTTAATATCATCTATTCAATAAATAATTTATTGCTACGTCGTATTATGACTTAGCCAATTTGAGAAGGCTAAAAAAATTGGAATTCAAATCGTCTCTTGAAAAAGTGATTTCATGAAATCATTTATTCACGAGATGATATTAATTTTTGAAAAAATAAATAATTAAAATTAGGGTTATTTATAGATAAGTGCCCAAGCGGCTGAGCCAACTTCTCTTGACCTAAAACTCGAAGAATGATCATTCTTCACCGATATTGCCACCATAGCCATGTTCAAAAAAGTTTATGAGAAAAATCTTCATTGGGCTACCATCGGCACCATAATTGTTACAACTGAACCTTCTAGCCAACACTCCACCACTAGCCCCTAAATAACCGGGCACCACCCTAGTAGTACAACATAGTGACCGTTGTGGTTGTGGCGAGGCTTTTTATTGATTTTTTAATGCTAATTTTTATGTTAATTTATCCATTTAGATTAGTATTTTGATTTATCAGGTTAATTCTTGAAGATACCCAATTTGCTTTGATATTTTTCTTAGGTTAATTTATCCAAAGATATTTTCTTAGGTTAATAACTGATGCAAAGGGCTTTTTTTAGGTTAAGAATTAGATACCTATTTTTTAAAGGTTAACGTTCCAACTTAAATCAAATTTATATGCATCACGAAAAAAAGGAACATTAGTAGCTTGTCTTCATGGAAAGGCTAAGAGAAGCTAGTTTTTAGGGCAGCTTTCTAATGGGCCAAAAAATGCATGGTGAATTAGAGTAAAGCCATGTTTGGCTAGTTTTGGCATGGCTTTTTGGTGAGGACCACAGAGAATCCTAAAAGAGGCTTGTTACTACTTTAGCAAAACCATGGGTTATAGAAAGAAGTTCGAACCCATCAAATTCAGGGAAAAGTCTTTGTACACATGCAGTATGGCATGTATCAGACGTGGTGATTCGCTCATGCACGGACCCATGTCGGAGGCCCATCCCGCGCACGGGTGAATCATTCCATGCTGCACCGAGGCAGTGTACCAAGACTTTTCCCAAATTCAGTTACAAGGAATCTAAAATTTAAGATATCTATTTAGGCTTGCTATACCTAAGCTAGAAGAAGAAGATAGAAAAGAGGAGTATGGAAGAACGGTGAGGACAGAAGCCCAACCATTTTGTCATCATCTTTCAATCCAAGACACAATGGCGAGATGGATCAAATTCCACTTCAACATGCAAAAAAAGAGAAATAAGTATACAGGTTTTGCTAGGGAAGAGATTGCTGTGACAAGACAAGTTTTGCTAGGGAAGAGATTGCTGTGACAAGTTTCACAAAGATGATGTTGCATTAAGTCATTGGGCAAATATATTTACACCAAACAATAAATATAAAATTTAAATAAAAATAAAAATTGAAGAAAATAAAATACAAAAGATTTAATTTCTAATGCGTACAACGAGAGTGCATATGTTTCTAGCATTTTTATAAATAGATTTTAATAAAATTATGGATAATACTAACCTGGTAAAATTGTGGGGTGGATGCATAAATGGGCATCCAAACTACTTATTGGATAAGTTATTTACATTTTAAAGTTTTTTGCTTTTTTTATAATATTATTGTTTTGAAGATTTAATCTTTCAAAGAAACGGTCATCATTATTCTTTTTTTTTTTTAAGGTTCACAAAAAATGAAACACAAAAAAATCTATGTTCACGAACAAACCATCAAGGCATAAGTCCTAACCAACTACGTGCATAAATTCATGCATAGCCATGTAAAGAGTTGTAGAATCAATCAATCCATAGTCTTTATACAAATGGCTAATACAATAAACGTGAAAGTAGAGCCAAGCTAATCCTCACCATTCTAAAAGGGGTCAAGGTCAATTATCTTCAAATAATAAAGTTGAGAATAAAGCCTTGATAACAAGGTATTATGAGCATATTCGAGGAGAGTACGAAGCTATGAATGCTCTATGCAACATGGCTACCTTTAGGTGTAGGTGTATTATGTTTGCGAAGGGATTGACAATGCCCAGCAATCTGATTGAATTAGTGGTTATAAGGATTCATGAACCTACAAAGGCGCAATTACTGAAATTGGAATTTGATTAAAGTACTGTGTAACAGCCAACATTACATAAACAATAAGTTGTTTGCAACTTGATGCGACACACGAAGGGCATTTGAGCTTATTAATTTAATGGTTGATGTTATAACACAACCCATGTTAAAGATGCTAAACCCTTGGGAGCTTCAATCAAGTTTTCATCCAAGCAAGCAAAACCAAGACTGATGAAATTTTCATAATTAGAAGAAAAAAGAATAATCAAAAGGAATTCATGGACTGAATTCATGGCCTCCGCCCAACACCTCTAGGTCCATGTTAGATAGAAACAAAGTCTGGTATTTTATGACTATACGTCTATGTAGATCACCTCGTCAGGCTGTGCATCATGTAGATCGCCTTGTCAGGATGTGCACGACGGAAGCCATCCTTCTTTTTTATATCGGCTAGCTCTTCGTCCGTTAACATCGCAGCAAAGGCAGATATTATTCTGTAGGATTTGACCAATCGAGACTCACTTGGCAAGAAGGATTTGTACACCTTCCTACGTTCTTCAAGATCCTCTGATGGAATGGGTTCTACATAGATGATGTACGTTTTGAAGTCTTGGGCGCTGTTCCAAGGTGGCTGTAAACAAGGTCACTAATTACACATCCATTTCTCATACAGCTAACCATGATCAAGAATAGACAGACCAATAAAATATCAGAATTTATGCGGACCATTAGGGTGTTTCACATGAAAGCAAGCAATTCGTGTGAAAGCAAGCAATTCCATACACAGCATGATGACATAATTAGTAGTATCATGCCATGAAAACAAGCAACAAATCTACAAACTAATGGCATATAGAATTACTTGAAAGCCAGAAATATGTGACACAACTTTGCATTTTACTTTTAGGGGACATTTGGTTGGAAGGAAAATAAAGATGAAAAAAATTTTCACCCTCATTTTATTTTTTTTGTATTTGGTTGTAAGGAAAAAGGAAAATGGCTAATGAGGCCTACATTTTTTTTTTTTCATTCTCCATCATAAAAGTTTTCCCATGAGGGAGTGGTATTTTATTTTTTTTCATCCCACTAAAAAATTTTTAGCTTCAATAGTTCAAATTGCCTCTATTATATTCATATTATATTACTATAACATGTATAATATAATATGATATATATAATATATTATATATATATTATATTATAATAATAATATATTATGCAACCTTTATTTTAGAGGTATTATAGTCAAACTAATACTTTTTCACATAAAATTATGTTCAATCAAATAAAGAAAAATATTTTCAAAGCTATTTTTCTCAAAAATCTCTTGTCAACCAGATATAGTCAAATTTATTTTTTCTGTTGCAAAACTAACTTAAAAAAAAAATTTAAGGAAAGCTTTTCGCAAAAAAAAAAAAAAAAAAAAAACGAGCACATAAAAGAAAATGTGATGCAGATGAATTTATATATGACTACTGTCCCAGGTTCAAAGTGTTGAGAAACATACCGCATCATATGCTTCTTGATATCTGATCCGCTAGCATCCTTGCTTCGTACATCATCACAGTAATCTTTGGCAGCCAAGTATTGTGTTCCTAATGTTTTAATTCCACAAAAAATGGGGGAAAATAGTAAGAAAATCCATTAACCAACCCTCTAAATTCCATTAATTGGAAACAATAAAAAACATCGAAAAAATCAATCAAATAATACCGTGAAAGGACCTGCTCAGCCAGAATGTCCCCGAAAATCTCTGCTCGAATTTCCATTCCTCAATCTCTCTGCATCCATGCATCGAATTTATCCACTTCAATTCCAAGAATCTAACATTAAACCCACAATATAGAGAAAAAATTATGCATATACATCGGTGGTGCTGGACCTGATGGTACGAAAGAGATTAATTTCAACCATTCGCATTTTAAGAAACGACTCGAAGAACCACAAAAAAAAAAAAAAAGAACAAAGAACAAAATCATGGATTCAAATATGCGGTATTGCCGCTGATTACACGTTAACTTTCATCACCAGTCTAAGAAACGACCTGCTCCCGAAATCCACCAGACGAAGGTCAAGACTTTCGAATCGAATGGCGGGGGGCGAGAAGAGAGGGCAGGGTTCACGGTGGCATGAGATCCTTGGAAAGCGAGTTTCCGCGGTAGAAACCCCCAGTAGGCGATCCTGGCCCCATGGGAGAGCATTGTTGGAAGGGGTTAAGGAGCGAGCGGGATGGAAAAGGAAAAGAATGGACCGTGGAAGAAGAAAGGCTGGGAAAGGAGAAGGGAACCGCTGCCGGTTCATCTACCAGTTTAGGGCTACAGTCGGTGGACCATCGCATTTTAGATAAATACCATTAATCAAGCATAAATGTCATAAAATATTATTAATATAAAATGGCATTCAGAATGAATGACCTGATATGTAATTACGCATCAAATTCTATGACATCTAGATTAAAATTTCAGCAAAAGTAATAAATGCCCAAGACGTGCCACCTAAAATACTTTTATTGCAGTGTTAGCTTAAGATAGAATATCTATTTTTTTTTCATTAATAACTTTCTAATAACTTACAATCAGGGAAAAGAGAATGAAAAATGGAATGACTAATTAATGGAAAGAAATATGTGAAAAATTAAAAAAACTAACTGTTGATATAAAGAAGATACAGCTAAGCTAAGTATGGAATTAATTATTTATAGAAAGTTTTTTTAGTCATTTTCCATCCATTCCTTGACCTATACATATGATATTAGTTAATGGTTGATTCATAAAGAAAATATAGCTAAGGATAAACTAAATAATTATTTATATAAAGTGTTATTTTAGTCATTCCTTGACCTATATATATATATATATATATATATATATATATATATATATATATATATATATGGTATTAATCTTTTTTTTTTCTTTTTTTTTTTCTTTTCTGATCTATCTGCTTTTTGTTGGGAAAATTTGAAAAAGGAAAGTCTAAGAAGATAAGAACCAAAATAGAAGAAGATAAGGATAGGCTTCAATCACGCACGGAACGCTTTCTTAAGCGTTATTTGCACCATCTCGAATGCTCTGTGGATGAATAGCAAATACGCTGCAGGATAAGACAAGCCTTTTATCGAGTTTGCACCAAAGCACTAATGAAAACTCGATTGTAGACAAGAACATATTTTTTTTATTTGATTTGTATGTGGATTTATAGAAATTGAGTGCCGCGGTGCTTGAGCCTGTGAAGCATTGATTCCCGGAGAGCTGCATCGTTTCGTAACATATCCGTTGCAGAGATTTAAAGAAAACGGATAAAGTTTCTTTTTTTTGAAAAGAAGCATCACGTCGCTTCAGAAGGATAAAGTTTTATTTTTTGAAATGAAGCATCACGTCGCTTCGGCTTCTGAAGTGAGAATTGCTGCGAACTCTACTATTCCCTAAACATATCCACAACACCTTAGTTTATTTAAACAAAATCTCAATAATCCCCCACTTGTTTAAAACAAACTAAGTTCACATATAAAATTAAGGACAAGGAGCATTAATACAGCTAGGTATCTTTCGATTTGAACCTAACCTTAGTAAAAATACCACAAAGTTTTAACAAAATTCTAGGTAGCATAAACGCTTTGAACCAGTTATTCCTTGTGTCAAAACGGTGATACTTCATACACACTCCTTAATGTTTCTTGTCTACACCACACGCTTAGCATGATTTATAGCCATGTGCTTATATTATTTTATGAACCTTTTCATGAAAAAAACTTCAACTCTCACTTGAGACGGCACCATCTCAAGGTTCACATAGGGAAGTTCTTTCAGTATCTCTGTTACAATAGATACTTGTCCACATGACTGAACTTCATTAAGAGTTTAAAAACTCAACCCTCCATCTTGTAACAGTAAGTACAACTACAATCCACTTATCAATGACTTATTGTTACCCATTGAACCTAAGACTAGTCATTTCCTAGTATTAGGTTGGGTTGCCATCATTGGTGGACTTTTACTCAAGGAGTTTTAGACCCATCCCTCTAGAAGTCGTCTTCACTAAATCTCTTGTAAGAGGTTTAGTAAGTGGATCAAGTAGATTATAGCTTGATCGCACAAAAGTGAGAGAAATTATTCCATCCTTGATTAATTTCCTCACATACTCATAGACTAATGTTTCTAGACTTTCCATTGTACACTTCGCTGTGCTCTGGCTAAAGTGGCTTGGCTATCACAATGTATCGATACGGTTAAAATATTCTCACAAGCCAATGAGATTTTCAATAGAAGATCCCTTAACCACTCAGCCTCATGTCCTGTTGAAGCTAGAGCCACAAACTGTGACTCCATTGTTGAGTGTGTAATGCAAGTTTGTTTCTTGGATTTCTAAGATATTACACCACATGCTAGTGTAAACACCCAACCAGTGGTATATTTATTATCTCACACCCTTGATATCCAACTTGCATCGGTATATCCTTCCAATACAGCAGGAAATTTAGAGTATTGTAGACCTAGTCTTTTGGTTTTTAAAAGATAACCAAAGACTCTACCAATAGCCTTCCAATGCACTACACTCGGGTTGCTAGTAAACCTACTCAGCTTACTAACTGCAAATGCTATATCGGATCTAGTGCATTGCATCAAATACATTAGACAACCAATAGCACTTGCATACTCAAGTTGAGCCACAGCTCGTCCACTATTCTTTTCAAGCTTTAGACTTGGATTGAACGGGGTATTCACTTCTTTGAACTTCAAATGTTTGAACTTGTGTAACACTTTCTCAACATAATGTGATTGACTAAGTTCAAAACCCCCACTATTTTGTTTCACTTTGATGCCTAAAATAGTATCAACTTGTCCAAGATCTTTCATCTTGAAAGTAGATGATAGAAACCTCTTCGTTTCTTGTATGCCTTTCATTTCATTGTTAATGATCAACATATCATCAACATAAAGGCATACATATACCACAAAGTCACCATGCACTTTAATATATAAACACTTGTCAGAAATGTTGTGAACAAATCCATTTGTGAGTATGATAGAGTCAAACTTCTCATGCCATTGTTTGGGTGCTTGTTTTAATTCAAACAAGGATTTAATATGCTTGCACACTTTATGTTCATTACTCGGTAGGATAAAACCCTCTGGTTGTTCCATGTAGACCTCCTCATCGAGATCACCATTTAGGAATGCCATTTTGACATCCATTTGATGAACATAAAGGTTGTGCAATGAAGCCAATGCAATCAATATTCTAATTGTTGTTATTCTAGCTACAGGTGCATATGTATCAAAATAGTAAATTCTTCTTTTTGTCGAAAACCTTTAGCTACTAGTCTAGCTTTGTAGGTGTTTAAAGTACCATTGTTGACCCAATTGAGGATTTTGATGATTAACAAAACTAATTGAGTATAACATTTGATGTTACTAATGATTTTGATTAAGTTTTTCAGTTTATAAGTCTAATTAATGATCAAAATCAAGAAGGAAAATCAAGTTCTGGTTTGAATCTAATGTCAAGGTAAGACTGCAGACATTAGAGTCGACACATGGAATCGCAGAGCCGACTCCGGAAAATGGCACAGACTTAGAGTCGACTCCGGGACTGTGAGAGCCGACTCTATCAGAAACAACAGAACGTTGGATTTTTAGGCCACGACTTAGAGTCGACTCCCAGACTGTTAGAGTCGACTCCAGAAGAATTTTGTGTCGACCCCAGAAAAGTCAGAGACGACTCCAGATCGAGCGGATTAAATTATTTCGAGTTAGAGCCGACTCCAGAAAAGCCAGAGCCGACTCCAGAATGTCAGACACGGCTCCAGAACTGTCAGAACGACTCTAAACTTTTACTTTATCGATTTTAATCCCAACGGCTATTGTTATTTATGGATCTAATCCTTTTTCACTTGCTTCTAACGGATAGTTTTGCACTATTTATGGATTAATCGAATCTATAAGAAGAGGGGTGATTGCATCCCAAAAAGAGAGGAAAAAGACAAGAAAGAGGCAAAAAGAAAAGAATAGAGAAAATCCTTGAGATCCATCAGAAAAGAAAAGAGGGAAAACCTGTAAGGAAAGATCATACTCATTCCCCAAAGAAGAGAAAGAGATTCCAAGCCTTGCTGTTCTACTTAGAAGAAATCTCAAAAGAAGGGAGAAGCCCTAGTTTTTCCAATCTTCTGAACCTCAAGAGCATATTCAAAGGAAGATCCATTCAAAGGAAGAGAAGGAAGAAGCCACCAAGATCTTCGAATCAGGCTTTGGTTCCTAATCTCTATTTATTTTCATTATTGTATATTTGCTCATTGAAGGAGCAGTTTGCTTTTGTAAACTCAAAATACTGTTTGCTGGGTCAATCTGGTGATTGATTCAGTTGAGGCTGTTAGCCTTGTGCAAGCATTAGCTTGTGGTTTTAGGTTTTGTGCTGGTGAGCCTTGAAAACCAGCTGGGTTCGTTGTGCCCGGGAAAACAACAAGTTTGAGTTGTGAGCTTGGAAAACAACTCTGCTGTAATCAGTTTGATTATAGTGTGGACCCAAGAATACTTGGGAGTGGACGTAGGTGTAGGTACACCGAACCACTATAAAATCTATTGTGTTTGCCGTGATTGTCTCTTTATCTTCAACTCTTCATTTATAGTTGCTTAGTTTTAAATTGTGAATCTAAGTTTTATTTCCGCTGGGGGTTATTTTTCAAAAGAGTTTAATTTTTGAAAAACCCAATTCACCCCCCCTCTTGGGTTGCTATCTGGACCAACAATTGGTATCAGAGCTAGTGCTCATTTGATTTGATCTAACGATCAAGAGTCAAAGATCCACATGGCAACTCAAGCTGGTTCATTTTTGAAGGTCAATCTACTAATAGACCACCCTTATTTAATGGTTCTAACTATGGTTATTGGAAAGCTAGAATGAAAATATTCATTCAAGCACTTGACTATGATCTATGGAGTATTATAGTCAATGGACCACACACACCCACTGCTAGAGTTAATGGCATGGAGATTCCTAAACCGAAAGGGAATGGATGAACATGATAGAAAATTGGCACAACTCAATGCCAAAGCAATGAATGTTTATACTGCTCATTAGATGCAAATGAATTCAATCGCATATCTATTTGCATTTCTGCTAAGAAATCTGGGATAGACTTGAAGTTACCCATGAGGGAACAAATCAAGTCAAGGAATCCAAGATTAACATGCTAGTTCATAAATATGAATTGTTTAAAATGGATGCATGTGAATCTATTGCTGATATGTTCACAAGATTTACTGATATAGTTAATGGTTTAAAAAGTCTTGGTAAATCTTATAATAATTCTGATCTTGTGAGAAAGGTCTTGCGTTCCTTGCCTAGGACTTGGGAAGCTAAGGTGACTGCAATACAAGAAGCAAAGGATCTAAGTACACTACCCCTAGAAGAACTGTTGGGATCCTTGATGACTCATGAGCTTCAAATCAAGCAACATGTTGATGAAGATGAGTCAAAGAAGAAAAGAAATATGGCTCTTAAGATTTCTGAATATATGGAAGAGCCTCATGAATCCGAGATGAAAGTGATGATGAGGACATGCACTCATCACAAGAAAATTTAAAAGATTCATGAAGAAGAAGAAGTTTGAAAAGAAAAAGCCCTTTGCAAGAAAAGATGAGGACAAGGGCAAAGAAAAGGAAGTTATTTGTTTTGAATGCAAGAAGCCGGGTCACTTTAAATCTGAATGCCCTCAACTAAAGAAAGGCACCCGGAGGTTCAAAAAGAAGGCAATGATGGCCACATGGAGCGATTCGGAAAGTCAAGTTCCGAAGAAGAAGAAAAGAGTGAAATGGCCAATCTATGCTTCATGGCGGACAACGATGAGGTAAGTCCGAGTTTTCTTGATGACTTCACTTTTGATGAATTACATAGTGCTTTTTATGAATTAATGGATGATTTTGCAAACCTAAGTTCAAAGAACAAAGATTTGAAAACTCAAATGCAAAAACTATTATTAGAAAATGAAAAGCATGTTATTGATAAAGAACTTTTAATAAAAGAAAAAGAAAGTTTGAAAAATGAAGTTGATAGACTTAAGCCTATAGTTGATAAATTTACACTAAGCTCTATCAAACTTAATATGATTTTGGAAAATCAAAAGGCTGTTTTTGATAAAGCTGGATTAGGATATAATCCACTTAAAAAGCAAAAATCTTGAAAAATATTTTTGTACATGCTAAAAAATCATTAAACATTACTTGTTTTAAATGTGGAACAAAGGACATAAATCATATATGTGTAAATCTTCACATAAAAGAAAGATGATTTGGGTTCCAAAGGAACAATTTTAATGCTTCTAACCATGAAGGACCCAAGAAGCTTGGGTACCTAAAATTAAGACATAAATGTTTGCAGGAGTGTCTTGCAGCCATCAGACTCAAAGAAAATGGTACCTTGGATAGTGGTTGCTCAAGACACATGACGGGTGACAAAGATCAATTCATCACCCTTGAATCAAAAAGAGGTGGAGTAGTTACTTTTGGTGATAATGGTCAAGGCCAATCATGGGCCTTGGTAAGATTCAAATTACTCCATCTACTCATATTGATAATGTTTTATATGTTGATGGACTTAAACATAATCTAATAAGTATTAGCCAACTGTGTGACAAAGGTTTCAAGGTTTCCTTTGAAGCTTCTGTTTGCACTGTTACTAATCCCATTGATAATAGCATTATTCTTGTTGGTAAACGCTATGGCAATGTGTACTTAATTGATTTGAGTAATTTATCTCCAAGTAATCATTGCTTAGTTGCTGATAATGCTAAATGAATGAGATTGGTTGGCTGTGGCATCGTAGATTAGGTCATGCAAGCACACACCTAATTTCAAAATTATTAAAATGGATTTAGTTAAAGGTATTCCTAGTCTAAATTTTGAAAATAATCGAATATGTGATGCATGTCAATTTGGAAAACAAACAAGAACTTCTTTCAAATCTAAAATGTTGTTTCAACTTCTAGGCCACTAGAGCTACTTCACATGGACCTTTTTGGACCTACTAGAACCACAAGTCTAGGAGGAAAGAAATATGGTCTAGTGATAGTAGATGATTACTCTAGATTCACTTGGGTAATGTTTTTGGCTCACAAAGATGAGACTTTCTCAATATTCTGAAATTTTTAAGAAAGTCACAAATGAGAAAAACACTACCATAGTGTCTATTAGAAGTGATCATGGAACTGAATTTGAAAATCACTTATTTGAAAAATTCTGTTTTGAAAAAGGCATTACATCATAATTTTTCTGCACCTAGAACACCACAACAAAATGGAGTTGTAGAAAGAAAGAATAGGACTTTAGAAGACATGGCCCGTACCATGCTATGTGAAAGCCAACTTCCAAATATTTTTGGGCGGAAGCTATAAACACAGCATGTTACATTCTAAATAGAGCCCTAATTAGACCTATCCTTAAGAAAACTCCCTATGAACTTATGGAATGAATAGGAAACCAAATTTAAGTTATTTTCATGCATTTGGTTGTAAATGTTTTATTCATAATAATGGTAAGGATAATCTTGGGAAGTTTGATGCAAATCTGATGAAGGTATTTTCTAGGATATTCAACATCTAGTAAAGCATATAGAGTATTTAACAAGAAAAGCTTAGTTGTAGAAGAATCCATTCATAGTGTTTGATGAGTCTTTAGCATCAAGTTCAGAAAAATTGATGATGAGGAAGATACATCTTTGATTGAAAAGATATTGAAAAATTAAATGTATCTTCAGATCAGAACCTGAAGTTAAGGATGATGACTCACCTAAGGATGATGGTATTGATACTGTTCAAAATGATAAGATCTACCTAGAGATTGGAGATATGCTTATGGTCATCCTAAGGATTAATTATAGGTGATCCATCTCAAGGTGTAAGGACTAGATCATCAATGAGAATATCAATAATCATCTTGCATTTGTATCTCAAATAGAACCTAAAACTATAGAGAAGCTGAAAAAGATAGTTATTGGATGTTAGCAATGCAGAAGAATTAAATCAATTCACTAGAAATAATGTTTGGACCCTAGTTGAAAGACCTAAAAATCACCCTATAATAGGATCTAAATGGGTTTTAGAAATAAATTAGATGAAAATGGCATAGTAATTAGAAACAAAGCTAGATTAGTTGCAAAAGGATATAATCAAGAAGAAGGTATTGATTTTGATGAAACTTTGCACCTGTTGCTAGATTAGAAGCCATTAGGCTACTACTTGCATTTGCATGTCATATGAATTTCAACTTATTTCAAATGGATGTTAAAAGTGCATTTTTAAATGGTTTTATAAATGAGAAGTTTATGTTGAACAACCACCTGGTTTTGAAGATCATGAATTTCAAATCACGTCTTAAATTACACAAAGCACTTTATGGTTTAAACAAGCACCTAGAGCTTGGTATGATAGATTAAGTAAATTTTTAATTGAAAATGATTTTCTAGAGGAAATGTTGATAAAACTTGTTTTTGAAAAGAAAAGGAAAGATTTATTAATAGTTCAAATTTATGTTGATGACATTATATTTGGTGCTACTAACAATCTCTTTGTCAAGAATTTGCTAAGCTAATGCAGGGAGAATTCGAGATGAGCATGATGGGAGAACTCAACTTCTTCCTTGGACTTCAAATCAAACAAGAGAAAGGGAATTTTATCAACCAAACAAAGTATACAAAGGAAATACTCAAGAAAGTTTGGTATGGAATCAATGAAACCCCTTGGAACTCCAATGAGTCCTTCATGCAAGCTGGACAAAGATGAAGAAGGTAAGAAAGTTGATCAAAAGTATTATCGAGGTATGATCGGATCCCTTCTTTATTTAACAGCAAGTAGACCAGATATCATGTTTTCAGTATGTTTATGTGCTAGATTTCAATCTGAACCTAAAGAATCACATTTAATAGCTGTTAAAAGAATTTTAAGATACTTAAATGGAACTAAAAATGTAGGTTTATGGTATTCTAGAGACTCAACATTAAACCTAATTGCATATTCTGATTCTGATTATGCTGGATGTAAATTAGATAGAAAGAGCACAAGTGGTGCATGCCAATTCTTAGGAAGTAACTTAATCACATGGTTTAGCAAAAAGCAAAATTCAGTTGCATTATCAACTACTGAAGCTGAATATGTGCAGCTGGAAGTTGCTGTGCGCAAATCCTATGGATTAAGCGACAACTTGAAGACTATGGTATCACACTTGATAAAACACCATAAATGTGATAATACTAGCGCAATCAATTAACTAAAAATCCAATTCAACACTCAAGAACTAAACACATAGAAATTAGATATCATTTTATAAGAGAACATGTAGCTAACAAAGATGTTTGTTTAGATTATGTAAACACTGAAGAACAATTAGCTGATATTTACCAAACCTTTGAGTGAGGAAAGATTTTGCTATCTTAGAGGAGAATTAGGAGTTTGTGATCCTTTAGAATAATTTTCTGAAACTCCTAAGGACAACAACTATCTAGAATTCTATAATTTCTTGAAAATCCTCTATGTTCAATAAGGAAATTTATCTAGAAAGTTGATTTATTGTTTCCCCAATTGTTAAGGAACACTTATCTAGAGTTTGATGATTAATTTGATCAGTTTCAGATCCTTGAAAATCTGATTTTTCTCTGAAACTATTGTGGAGTCGACACCTTCAGTTTGTGGAGTCGACACCTTCTTATTTTGATGTTCTGTCTGGGCAATTAGAGCCGACTCTGGCTTCTGTAGAGCCGACTCTAATTCGGGCGCTGACAGATTCTCTGGTTCGGAGCCGACACCTCGTTTTCGGGAGTCGACTCTAAGTGGAACTAGGTCAAAATAAAAAGGGAGAGTCGACCCCAAACGATTTCTATCGTCTCCTAAACCATTTAAGTTGTTCCAAACTGATTCCAAACCCTCCAAATCCCTCAAAACCCTTGATTACTCTGTCCAATCGAATCCAATGGCTCCCAAAAGGCGTGCTACCATTGGTGGTTCGACTGTTCCGACGAAGCGCCGTTCAAATCGGAGGCAACCTTCGTCATCTTCTTCATCCGCCACTCAAGATGACTCTCCACCCTCACCATCTTCTCCAAAAGTCGACCAATTAGCTGGTAAGGCCATTACAACCGGAAGGAAAATTGATTTCAACTTCTTTATTTCTGAAGGCTTTGCTATTGGGCGATTGTTGCAAGAAATGGGATGGGAGAAGGTCTGCTCTTTGGATATTCCTACCTACCCCGCCCTAGTAAGAGAGTTTTATAATGATTTAAGTAGAGGAGAGGGAGGATTAGTAAGTGTTGTAAGAGGAACAAAGGTAGTCATCACAGCCGAATCTCTTGGAAATTTATTGGAAATGCCTACTGTTGGACTTATTGAATATCATCATGAAGATAGAGGAGGAGCACTATCAAGGATGTTAGGAAGAGAAGTCTCTGAGTTTGAGGAAATTTTAGCAAATCAACTTAATTTGGAACTCAGACTACTTCACAATATCTGTGGAAGGATTCTTTTTCCTAAAATCGGAAGATTTGAGTATGTCTCGGAGCGAGACGTTTTATTAATGGACTGCATACTCACTGGTAGACCCTTAAATCTTGCTGAGATGATGATAGGCTATATGGCGGAGGCAGCTACTAAGAAGAGATCAACATTGCCATATGGTATGGTTTTAACTTTAGTTTTCAGAAGCCAAGGTGTTCACTTATAATGGACAATGAGCCACTAAGAAAGTTAAGACATACAGATTACTATAGTGTCTCTACAATTCACCGAATGGGCTTTAGAAAAGAAAATGGAAACTGGATTAAAAGAGGACATGAGGCCAGAGCTGAGGAGGATAGAGTTGAGGAAGTCAGAGGAGAAGACATTCCTGAATCTGCTGGACCATCTTCTGCTGGACCTTCTGCTGGACCTTCTACTGGACCACCTGCTGGACCCTCAGAAGCTGGACCAAGCTCTCAACTTCCACATCAGTCAGCAATGGCATCAGAAAGATTTTTTGAGGAGCAAATTGGTCAGCTCAGGGCTTTACTTGCTGAGTATGATAGTGTAAGAACAAATGATATGTGTAAATTAAGAGAGGAGTTCAATCAATAAAGGATGAGATTAATTCAAGACTTGACATGATTTCTTTTTCTCTTAGCAATTCCGTCGAATCCTTTAGCGCTGATCTTCATAGTATTTTTGAAAGGATGGAAGGGATTGCTGACGGTTCTGGAAAGTATCTTCATGCTACAAGTCAACTAAAGAAAGATATTGACCTTGCCGTTTCTCAGATTGAAGCATGTCTTGAAAGCTTTAAGAAAACCCAAAAGATGATGTTATGGAGATGATCGGACATCTAAAGAAAATAGTGTACAAGCATATTTAATTTTCAATCCTAGGTTGTATCTTAGGATTTCTTGTTTTCTTTCTTAGCATGTATCCAGGACTTATATACTTAAATCTGTCTTTTCAGAATACATGTAATAGATCTTGCTTTGGAGTACAAATGGTTGAATGAATATTACACTTTTATTACAAATTTGTCTTTGATTAAATGTCAATGAATGTCAATTCCTATCTTTATGTCTATTCGAACCAACATCCTCGCTTTGATAACATTCCTTATTTGCTTTTAAAACTCACCTTATTGTTGATAACAAAAAAGGGGGAGAGATGAGATGAGTGTATAATGCATAAAAAGGAAAAAGAGAATGAAGAGAGAAAGATTGAGAGAATTAAGGAAAAAGAGAATTTTTAAGAGTGTATAATGAAGAAAAAGAGAATGAAGAGAGAATTTTTTAAAAAATTCAGTCTAGCTACATAGGGGGAGTTATTCAATGCAGGGGGAGCTTAATAAATTTCTTCATATAAAAGTTGAATCATTTTGATTGATGTCATGTTTTATTTATCTTTATTCATTTTAAATGTTGGCATCAAATTCTCAATTCAAATGAATTTCTTTAATGCGTATACTCAAAGTTTTTGTCATCATCAAAAAGGGAAAGATTGTTGACCCAATTGAGGATTTTGATGATTAACAAAACTAATTGAGTATAACATTTGATGTTACTAATGATTTTGATTAAGTTTTTCAGTTTATAAGTCTAATTAATGATCAAAATTAAGAAGGAAAATCAAGTTCTGGTTTGAATCTAATGTCAAGGTAAGACTGCAGACATTAGAGTCGACACATGGAATCGCAGAGTCAACTCCGGAAAATGGCACAGACTTAGAGTCGACTCCGGGACTATGAGAGCCGACTCTATCAGAAACAACAGAACGTTGGATTTTCAGGCCACGACTTAGAGTCGACTCCCAGACTGTTAGAGTCGACTCCAGAAGAATTTTGTGTCGACCCCAGAAAAGTCAGAGACGACTCCAGATCGAGCGGATTAAATTATTTCAAGTTAGAGCCGACTCCAGAAAAGCAAGAGCCGACTCCAGAATGTCAGACACAGCTCCAGAACTATCAGAACGACTCTAAACTTTTACTTTATCAATTTTAATCCTAACGGCTATTGTTATTTATGGATCTAATCCTTTTTCACTTGCTTCTAACGGATAGTTTTGCACTATTTGTGGATTAATCGAATCTATAAGAAAAGGGGTGATTGCATCCCAAATCAAGAGAGGAAAAAGACAAGAAAGAGGCAAAAAGAAAAGAATAGAGAAAATCCTTGAGATCTATCAGAAAAGAAAATAGGGAAAACCTGTAAGGAAAGATCATACTCATTCCCCAAGAGAAGAGAAAGAGATTCCAAGCCTTCGCTGTTCTACTTAGAAGAAATCTCAAAAGAAGGGAGAAGCCCTAGTTTTCCAATCTTTTGAACCTCAAGAGCATATGCAAAGGAAGATCCATTCAAAGGAAGACAAGGAAGAAGCCACCAAGATCTTCGAATTAGGCTTTGGTTCCTAATCTCTATTTATTGTTCCATTATTGTATATTTGCTCATTGAAGGAGCAGTTTGCTTTTGTAAACTGAAAATACTGTTTGCTGGGTCAATCTGGTGATTGATTCAAGCTGAGGCTGTTAGCCTTGTGCAAGCGTTAGCTTGTGGTTTTAGGTTTTGTGCTGGTGAGCCTTGAAAACCAGCTGGGTTCGTTGTGCGCCCGGGAAAACAACAAGTTTGAGTTGTGAGCTTGGAAAACAACTCTGCTGTAATCAGTTTGATTATAGTGTAGACCCAAGAGGTACTTGGGAGTGGACGTAGGTGTAGGTACACCGAACCACTATAAAATCTATTGTGTTTGCCGTGATTGTCTCTTTATCTTTAACTCTTCATTTATAGTTGCTTAGTTTTAAATCTGTAAATCTAAGTTTTATTTCCGCTGGGGGTTATTTTTAAAAAGAGTTTATTTTTTGAAAAACCCAATTCACCCCCCCTCTTGGGTTGCTATCTGGACCAACAACCATCATTATGATACTTCTTCTTAAACACCCATTTACAACCAATAGGCTTAGGCCCTTTGGGTAAATTTACAAGCTCCCAAGTATGGTTAGCTATAATAGAATCCATTGCATCTTGAAAATAGCTTCCTTCCAAAAGGCTGAATCCCTTGAAGCCATATCTTCCTTAAAGGTTTTAGGATCATCTTCCACTTGAAGAAAAATAGGTACCCTACGGATAAAATTCTCTCTACTTCCTTCAACTAAATAAAGGGAAATAAGTTGAAAGTATATTTCATCGGATCCTAAATCCTTAGCCTTTTGGATTCTCTTACTTTTTTGAAGCTCCGGTTGTTCATCAACAACCTTTGAAGATCTCTCCTCATGAGAATTATTACTCTTTAAATTTGTAGGAGTTTGAGAATTATTACTCTTTAAATTCTCAAGAAACTCCACATCTCTAGATTCCACCATCACATTAGACTCTAGATCCAAGAGTCTATAAGCTTTGCTATTTGTGGCATAACCAACAAATACACTTCTTATCCCTCTGGACCCAATTTGGTTCTTTTGGGGTCTAGGTTCTTGTAGTAGGCAAGACACCCCCACACTTTGAAATACCCAATATTGGGCTTTCTTCCTTTCCATATCTCATATGGAGAGATTTGAGTTTTCTTTAAAGGAATTCTATTTAAAATATGTCAAGCAGCAAATAAAGCTTCACCCCATAAATTAAATGGCAATTCGGAATGCATTAACATAGCATTGATCATCTCTTGTAATGTTCTATTCTTACGTTCAGCCAAACCATTTTGTTGTGGTGTACGTGGTGCGGAACTTTGGTGTATAATGCCATTTTCTTCACAAAATGCATTAAAATTATTAGAAAAATATTCTCCACCCCTATCACTTCTAAGGATTTTAATATTTCTACCTAACTGATTTTCTACCTCCACTTTATATATTCTAAAAGCATGGAAAGCATCATCTTTATGCTTTAATAAATAAACATATGTGAATCTAGAGCAATAATCAATAAAGGTAATGAAATACCTATTCTCACCTCTAGTTAACATGCCATTAAATTCACATATATCAGAATGCACAAGTTCTAATAAGTTGGAATTTCTCTCAACGCTATGAAAATGTTTCTTAGTCATCTTTGATTTAATGCATATACCATATTTATTGAACTCATCAATTTTGCAAGAAATCAAACCACATTTAACAAGCCTTTTTATGGTACTAATTCTAATATGTGCTAGTCTACTATGCCATAATGTAATTGAGTCAAGCATATAAGCGGAAGCAACATCTTTATTAATAGAATTATCAATGATACATAATCTGACCATGCCATCACTAGAATAGCCCTTGCCAACAAATATACCATTACGGGTCAAGATAAGTTTGCCCGACTCAAAAATAGATTTTATTCCTAGTTTGCCCAAAAGATCCCCACTAACAAGGTTCCTATTCATATCCGGCACATGCAACACATTTGACAAAGTAATTTTCTTGCCAGAAGTGAATTTGAGTTCTACGTTTCCTTTGCCATACACCTTGGACCGGCCTTCATTGCCCATCTGTATCTCTTGTCCATCGGTGACATCCACATAAGTCTTGAACATAGACTTATCATAGGAAACGTGGACAGTAGCGCAAGTGTCGTACCACCATCCGGGGACCTTGCCATGGACTGCCATGACTTTGCTCACGGTGGTGATGATTTCATCATCGTCAATGTTGGTGGCATTTGCTTCCTTAATTTGGCCCCTGCGGTGTCTGCAGTCACGAGCAAAATGCCCGGGTTTGCCACACACATAACAGCTTCCCTTGGGCTTCTTTTTCTTGAACTTCTCTTGATTCTTTTTGGGACCAAGATAGTTTGCTTTGCCATCCTTTTTGTCCTTCTTAGGCTTGCTCACAGCATTGGCCTTTGAAAACCAGTTTCAACGTTGACATTCTCCAACTTCTCCCTCATCCTTGATTCCTCCTCGATTCGAAGGTGTTTCTGAATTTGTTCCAAGGAAAAATCCTCGGTGTTGTGGAGAAGTTTTTTCCTATAGCCCTTCCAAGACGGCGGTAATTTTGTGATTATCGCACAAACTTGAAAAGACTCGGAAACATCGATTTTCACTGCTTTGAGTTTGTTGACAATCACTTGCAATTCATGCACTTGTGCAAGAATTGACTTCTCATCACACATCTTGAAATCAAAATATTTAGAGATAAGAAATTTCTTCGTACCTTCCTCCTCGGCCTTGTACTTGTATTCCAATGTGTTCCATATCTCTTTTGCCGATTGTGTGTTAGTGTATAGATCATACAATCGATCGGATAGAGCGTTGAGGATGTGCCCGCGGCATATGAATTCGTCCTCCCTTCGCTTCTTGCGCTCTGCCTTGACTTCGTCGGAGTCATTTTCAGTTGGCTCTGGTATAGGCACCAAGTCCGGATCGAGGATGTAGAAGATCTTTAATGCAGTGAGAAGAAACTTTAACTTATCTTGCCAACGGGTGAAATTAGTGCCATCAAATCGATCGAGTCTGACAAGATCTTGGTTCAACTTGATAGTCGCGACATAAGTCTCGGTCTCCATTGAAATAACGCTTAAGATTGTTGGAAAAATTTGAAAAAGGAAAGTCTAGATAAGAAGATAAGAACCGAGATAGAAGAAGATAAGGATAGGCTTGAATCACGCACGGAACGCTTTCCTTAACGTTATTTGTACCCTCTCGAATGCTCTGTGGGTGAATAGCAAATACGCTGCAGGATAAGACAAGCCTTTTATCGAGTTTGCACCAAAGCACTAATGAAAACTCGATTGTAGACAAGAATAGATTTTTTTTTTATTTGATTTGTATGTGGATTTATAGAAATTGAGTGCCGCGGTGATTGAGCCTATAAAGCATTGATTCCTGGAGAGCTGCATCGTTTCATAACATATCCGTTGCAGAGATTTAAAAAAACGAATAAAGTTTCTTTTTTTTTGAAACGAAGCATCACGTCGCTTCATAAGGATAAAGTTTCATTTTTTTGAAACGAAGCATCACGTCGCTTCGGCTTCTGAAGCGAGAATTGCCGCGGACTCTACTATTCCCTAAACATATCCACAATACCTTAGTTTATTTAAACAAAATCTCAATACTTTTTTCTTAAATTTTATGTTTGTAATGGAGTATTTTTAATGAATGCCTCCGTTTATGTTTTGCTTTTGTTCCTCAATATGACTTTCGGTTCTTATTTTTTCCTCATTCTTCATCATATTCTTTTTCATATTTTAGTATTTAATTGTATTGGTTTTTCTTGATTTCATGTATATATTTGAAGAATTTATATATATGCCTAATTGACTAATTTTTAATAAAGTTTTCTATATTTCATTTACAAATTGATAGGGATTATCATGGTTGAGGTAAAGATTTATAAATCCAAGTGCTATGTTTGTATGGGAATCCGCTTTTGGTTCACATTGACGTTAAACATGCAAAAAAAAAAACTAGACAAGTTTTGTTAAGGAAGAGATTGCTTTGACAAGTTCCACAAAGATGATATTGCATTAAGTTCTTGGGCAAATATATTTGCACCAAAGAATACTAAACTCTCATATTTGATGGAGATGATTACATGTTATATGCATTTTATGAATAAAATATATTATCTTAATTAATTTGAGAATTTGTTAGAGTCTGAATAAATATAAAAATTAAAAAAATAAAATACAAAAGATTGAATTATAAATTTTAAAACTAATTATTAAATCAGAGATATTATCTCTCATCAAATATGTTATGCACAAAAAGTAAGTTATAGCATAAATAAAAAAGATTAAATTTAAATAATTGAGTTAGTGGATGGATTATCAATTGCTATGATATTTTAGATTGGTGCATTTAGGTAAAAATGCAAATTGTAATTTTTAAGTGAAAATTCAAGATTTAATTTTTAATGTGTACAACAAGAGTGCATCTGTTTCTAGTATTTGTCTATAAATAGTTTTTAATTAATAAAATTATTGATAATGCTCACCTAGTAAAACTATGAGGTGGATGCATAAATGGGCACCCAAATTACTTATTGGATAAGTTATTTACATTTTAAATTTTTTTAATTAGATTAGACTTAAGTATTAAAATTTTTTACTTTTTAATAATATTATTGTTTTGAAGATTCAATCTTTCAAAGAAACAGTCATCATTATTCTTAACTTTTTTATTATAACGGGTTCGCAAAAAACGAAAGACCAAAAAAAAAATCTTTGTTCATGAACATAGAATGAACGTGAAAAAAAATTCTATTCATGAACATAAAATGCATGAAAACAAATTTTCTATTTACTCATGTAAGATAAAAATGTAAAATATTATATTTAATAATGATAAGAGTGAAATATGAATTTCAACCACTATTGCCATTTTATTTGGATCTTTACCAATTGCCACCTCATCTCCAACTCTATCTTTGAAATAATCTGGTATTGATGATTGACAAAGAAGGTATGATATTTCATTGGATGTTGGCAAGTTGAATATAGCGACTTATGTGATAGTGTGAGAGGCATTGTTCTTATGATAATATGTTTCTTTTGTCTATATTAAAAAATAATAATACTCTTGAATCGCCAAGAAAGACGAGAGTTGGTCTCAACCTCCCCCTGTTCCCTTACTTCTCTCCTTGCGTCGCCCGTGCTCTCTCTGTCTCTTCTCTTGTATTCAAGAGCAACCCCTTGTCTCTTCCCCTGTCCTCTTCGGCTTCTTTCAGATTTCGGCAAGAAGGCGTAGGGACCGACGAGATGAAGAGAGCCACAGCTGTCGCATACTTCATCCAAATGCTCATACGAAAACTGCCATCAGAACAGGGCTCTGCTTCCATGAACCTCGCCACCGGCCGAAGGGGTTTGCTTAGTTCAACACGGACACAAATACAAGTAAATCCACCCCATCTTTTCTCTTTGGTGAAGGGATCAGAAAACATAAACTGCTCGGCCATTGAGAGAATGGACTGCAGGATTTTGCTGGCCCAAAACTCATTCGGAAGATTAGGCAATCGAACCCAGAGGAGGGCAGAGACAAGGGAGTCTTCCATCGTCACAAACTCTGCTCGCCAGTCCTCAACAGCGATCGGCTAGCCATTCGCAACCCACGGCCTCCCCAGGATGAATTCCTTGGCATGGAGATCAGAAAATCAAAACATGTAGTACCGGTAGGCTAGGCTAACTGCATCAACCTCGCCGGAGACCCCTACTCGGTGAAATTCACGAACGATCACTTCTGGAAGTACCCAGCGAGAGAAGCTCCGTGCTAGGACTACCACGAGTTAAAATCATTTATTGAACAAACGATTTTAAAATCATCTATTCAATAAATAATTTATTGCTACGTTATATTATGACTTAGCCAATTTGAGAAGGCTAAAAAATTGGAATTCAAATTGTCTCTTGAAAAAGTGATTTCATGAAATCATTTATTCATGAGATGATTTTAATTTTTGAAAAAATAAATAAATAAAATTAGGCTTTTTTTTAGATAAGTGCCCAAATAGCCGAGCCAGCTTCTCTTGACCCGAAACTCAAAGAATGATCATTCTTCATCGATATTGCCACAATAGCCATGTTCAAAAATGTTTACGAGAAAAATCTTCATTGGGCTACCATCGGTACCATAATTGTTAGAACTAAAACACTCCACCGAAGATTCCTTTCTGGCCAGCACTCCACCACTAGCCCCTAAATCATCGGGCTAATTTTTATGTCAATTTATCCATTTAGATTAGTATTTTGATTTATCAGGTTAATTCATGAAGATACCCAATTTGCTTTGATATTTTTCTTAGGTTAATTTATCCAAAGATATTTTCTTGGGTTAATAACTGATGCAAAGGGCTTTTTTAGGTTAAGTATTTGATACATATTTTTTTAAGGTTAACATTCCAAGTTAAATCAAATTTATATGCATCACAAAAAAAAGGAACATTAGTAGCTTGTCTTCATGGAAAGGCTAAGAGAATCTAGTTTTTAGGTCAGCTTTCTAATGGGCCAAAAAATGCATGGTGAATTAGAATAAGGCCATATTCGGCTAGTTTTGGCATGGCTTTTTGGTGAGGACCACAACGAATCATAAAAGAGGCTTGTTACTACTTTAGCAAAGTTATAGAAAGAAGTTTGAACCCATCAAATTCAGGGAAAAGTCTTTGTACACATGCAGCATGGCCTACATCGGACGTGGTGATTTGCCCATGTATAGGCCCATGCCGGAGGCCCGTCCTGCGCACGGGCGAATCATTGCACTCGATGCAAGCCATGCTGCACCGAGATGATGTACCAAGACTTTTCCCAAATTCAGTTACAAGGAATCTAAAATTTAAGATATCTATTTAGACTTGCTATACCTAAGCTAGAAGAAGAAGAAGACGAAGAGAGGAGTATGGCAATACAGTGAGGATAGGAGCCCAACCATTTTGTCATTATCTTTCAATACAAGACACAATGGTGAGATGGATCAAATTCCACTTCAACATGCAAAAAAGAGAAATAAGTAGACAAGTTTTGCTAGGAAAGGATTGTTGTTATAAGTTCCATAAAGATGATGTTGCATTAAGTCCTTGGGCAAATATATTACACGAAACAATAAATATAAAAATTGAAGAAAATAAAATACAAAAGATTGAATTTTAAATTTTAAAGCTAATTATTAAATAAGAGATAATATTTCTCATCAAAAATATTAGCATAAATAAAAAAATATTAATTAAATTTAAATAATTGAGTTAGTGGATGGATTATCAACCACTATGATATTTAGATTGGTGCATTTAGGTAAAAATGCAAATTGTAATTACCAAGTGAAAAATCAAGATTTAATTTCTAACGTGTACAACGAGAGTGCATATGTTTCTAGTATTCTTGTATAAATAGTTTTTAATAAAATTATGGATAATGCTTACATGGTAAAAATGTGAGGTGGATGCATAAATGGGCATCCAACTACTTATTGGAAAAGTTATTTACATTTTAAAGTTTTCTAATTAGATAAGATTTAAGTATTAAAATTTTTCTTTTTATAATATTATTGTTTTGAAGATTTAATTTTTCAAAGAAACGATCATCGTTATTCTTAATTTTTTTTATAATGGGTTCGCAAAAAATGAAGACACAAAAAAATCTTTGTTCATGAACATTGAATGAACATGAAAAAAAAATCTATTCATGAATATAAAAATGCATCGCCGCTCTCTAGATCCTCCTCTTCGTCTTCAAGTTGAATGCATCAAGACCGCTTATTTTGAAGATCCGAAAGATCCTCTGTTTACACTTCTCGAAGCCATGGAAGAAGGCATCGATGGCCGCTTCACTCACCTTCGCAGCAAAATCGATGGAGCCTTTGTAGTGCTCCACAGCCTCCTGAGCTTAGGCTTCGACGATGGCCAATTTCTTCATCGCTTTTCGGGCCTGGGCCTCGGCGGCGGTCTTCTTCTCCCAGGTGGTCCGAGCATCTACCTCTGCAATAGCTTGCTTCTCCATGGCAGCTCGGGCCTCGGACTCGGCCTTATCAGCCCTCTCCTCAGCATGCTCCAACTTGAAGAGAGTGTCTTCCAATCTCTCCTCAGTTGGCCTAAGTCTCGCCATGGCATCCACCAATTTGGCCTCCGTAATCCTGGCCTTACTCTTGGCTTCCTCTACCTAGGCCTTTAGAAAGAAACTCCCCTCTTGGGTGACTCGGAGCTCACCGGCCACCTTCGTCTTTCGGGCTCGCATCTCAGCCATTCTTTGGCCAAGGTGTCAGGCCGGGTCTTGGCGGCAATCAGTTCGTCTTGAGTATGCTCGTAGTTGTTGACAGCTTCGGCGCAGGCATTTCGAAGGACAAAAAGACCATTGGACATCTGCATAAACCAATCGACTAGAGCTCAGACCAAATCCTTAAATTATGTTTAACACAAAAAAAAAATGTAGCCGACGAACTTACCTGAAGGGCGATGGTGAAGAGAATGTCGAAGACGTCGACAACCGATCGATAGCAGAGCTCAGCCTGAAAAGTGGGGAGGCTGGAGCGCCTCAATACACGCTCTACCAACCGACCACAGTTCGTCGCCATCACCAGAGATGGGTGGCCTCTTGGGGCACTTTAGGGGCCGTTCCTCCTTCCTCTGGCATCGGTTGGGCAGCCGGCAGGGCATTATCTTCAACTTCCATCACCGGAGGCATTCCAACCCTCGCCTCCGATGCAGCTTTACCTCCAGGTTTGGCGGTGGCTGAGGGCTCTTTTCTCGACGCCCTGCCTCAACTTCAACAGGAGAAACCCCTACTGCTGATGCCTCGATAGGGGGATCCTTCCTTCTTGGCTCTCCAATCGGGGCAGCCTCAGGAGCCGTGGACGAGGCCATGGGAGGCTGGGATGACCCGCTCTGATCTTTCGGGTGAGGCTTTTTAGGCACTGCCCTTGCTGTGTCGCCAGCAGCCTCTTTTCTCTTTTGGAGGCCCGCCATCAGGAAGTCAAGAGAAAACTTTATTGCTACACAAAGAAGCAAAAATCATAGTCAAAAAGAAGAAGAAGAAGAAACGATGGCTAAGGGATGAGGTGCTCACCGGGCGTCGGTGTTGGCGACGCTGGTGCTATGCAGGCTTCGCGAAGGTTATCCTCCAATAGAAGTTCTTGTCAGAGAGGGAGGACGAACAACAACAGTGAATCAAAAAAAAATTTGGTCTTCCTCATTCACAGTCGAGTTCTTATTAGGGTTGGTATAAGGAATGCCCCAGCCCATCTTCACTTCGTTCAAATGGACATAAAAAAATCATGATTTTCATCCCTCGATTTTAGAGGGCAGGTCGGGTTTGAGGGCTTTTTTGGGTCTGAAAGCAAAGCTCCACCACTTGGCTTTATTGGGATTTCGAAGTTTGTACAAAGTCCGAAACAAAGAAACTCAATCAGAAAGGCCACGAAAATGGTAAAGTACTATAAAGGCGTAGATAATCCGATTGAAGTTTGGAGTTAGCTTCATCGGAACAAGGTCACCCCATACAAGGCAAATGGAAAGAAAGGCGAAGCCCACTCCTAAAAATCTCCTCATACAAGGCAACCCCACCAGACTGGCTGGAGGTTACCTTGTCACCAGAACGCGGGGGGGGGGGGGGGGGGGGGGTGAAAGTACAGATACTATCGGGTATTTCATACTAGGCCCTAAGGTTTTTTATATCTTGGGCGGTCATGGTAGAGGCTATCCCCTTCGGACTAACGAACTTAGAGAGGTTAGCCGAAGGAGATGTCGGATGACTCGATGATAGAGAAACCCTAGGTGGTGGGGGAGAGGCCCTAGATGGTGTTTGGGCTATTGTCGCTGGGTGATCGCGGATGGAGATGCCACCAGGGTTCGACCATGGGGCTCTTACCTTTCCTACGGGAGTTAGAATCCATGGAAGAAAGGAACAAAGAAAGTGAAAGGGACTGGCCTGAAGATCAAAGGGACAGAAGCAAGAATCCAAAGCTCAGAAGGCAAAAAGGGCACAAAGAAGATAGTGGAGGCATGAAAAGCTCGAAGGGACAGGTGGGATGGTCTTTATACCTAATTTTTAAAACATCCCTCCCACGACTGTGCCATGCGGAGACTCGTAAGTGGAGGTACCGTCCAGCTATCATCAAACTCTTCGCTATCCGAGATACGATGCCTCGGTGATGCTTGGGGCGCAATCTGCACCCAATGATAGGACACATATAAGAACAATCCAATAATGGCACTCCACTTTTATTATCGATCAGGGGGTATTTTCCTCAATCTTCCCATGGACTGTATCGCTTCTGACGCCATTCCTTAAATGATGAGAAGACTTTGAAAAGACTTTACCTCTTCGAAGGTGCGTGCTCGCCTCTACTAATTTATGGCGCACAAGGCCCAACAAAAGCAGAGGATTTTGCGCTCCTTTCTCTTGGTAAGTGCTGCACGCATGAGTGCCAAGACTCAGGAGTGAAAGGGCATATGATGTGGCCGATAAAAGCCACGTGAAGGTTAACGGCCAAAATCACCTAACGACAGGAGTCGATAGGACGCCAACGGCCCGGCTCCTAGCTGGCCCTAACTCATAAGCGGCCCTAAAGCGACCCCGGCTCCTAGGCGGCCCCAATCCATAAGCGGTCCTAAGGTGGCCCGACTTCTAGGTGGCCGTAGTTCATAGGCGGCCATAGTTCAATAGCGGCCTTGAGGTGGCCCCGACTTCTAGGTGGCCCTAGCTTATAAGCGGCCCTGAGGTGGCCCCAGCTCATAAGCGGCCTTGAGGTAGTCCTGGCTCCTAGGCGGCCCTAGTCCATTAGCAGCCCTGGCTCCTAGGTTGCCCCTATTCCTAGGCGGCCTCATCTCTTATCTTATCTTATCTTCAAGATCAACTTCAGCTTCCCAAGCAAGCCTTCACTTCTAACAAGATCGGGTCCACTAGCCATCTTTGATTCATATATATCTAATAAGACAAACTCTATTGGTTTTGGCACAAGCCTAAGAGTCATAATCCATCATGAAGCATTAATGACTCTTATTAGATGAGCCCAAAATGTCATCATATGCAATAAAAGTACTAATCATCCTATTCAAATGGGATAAATTCCACTAATTCTGACATTCCATCCATAAAGTTGTAGCTTATCATGAGATTTCAAAGCTTCCAAAGTAAGTTACACAGACCCCAAGTATTAATAAAATGGGTAAGAGGGACCCCTGATCAAGGTATTTAACACTCAAGCACTTGAAGAATTTTCTCATCTTCTTTCTAACTTTTCTTAGCTCGAGCTTCTTCAAGTTTACGGCTGTGATACTGATCATTAACTTGAGCGTCGGAGGATCCCCTATGGGACTTCTTGCAGATCTTGGAGTCGAGGTGAAGTATCTTCATCAGGCTCACGATATATCCACTAACGCTCAAGGATGTCAGCTCAAAGTGATCAGGCATCCTCAAAACCTAACCCAAACAAGGATGGCTTCAAGATTACTTTTGAAAAATTCCTCCATTTTCTTTGAGTTATCTTAGATGTGGTGCCTCTTAGGTCAATAAAAGAAGCCTAATGACTTATGAGGTGTATGGCAACTCTAAGTAGATTTGTCTAAGGTCAACTAAAAGATGTTTTTTATTTTCCAAAACTTTTCAAAATGTTATGGACATTGAATAGACTAAGTAATGCTAGAATTTTAAGAACTAAAAAAAAAATATTTTAACTAATCCCTACTCACCCTCAATCCAAAGGAAGGAGAAAAGCTTTATCCATATCCGATAGCCTAAGATGTGTTGGTTAATTTAATCCTCATTCAAAAATAAAGAGGAAGGTAAGTAGAGTCTTATAGGATGTTTAGACCAGATTCATTAAGAAGGATGCCTATGCACTAAAGATATTTTCTTGAAAATTGAGGCCGCGTCTACTATGGTAATTCTGATAGAAAGTCTTATGATGGCTAATCAAATGGTTAATAAAACTTTGTGAGATCAATATCTATTGGCAATTACAAACCATCAAGGCATAAGTCCTAACCAACTACATGCATAAATTCATACATAGCCATGTAAAGGGTTGTAGAATCAATCAATCCATAGTCTTTATACGAATGGCTAATACAATAAACGTGAAAGTAGAGCCAAGCTAATCCTCACCATTCTAAAGGGGTCAAGGTCAATTATCTTCAAATAATAAAGTTGAGAATAAAGCCTTGATAACAAAGTATTATGAGCATATTCGAGGAGAGTACAATGGCTACCTTTAGGTGTAGGTGTACTATATTTGCGAAGGGATTGACAATGCCCAGCAATCTGATTGAATTAGTGGTTATAAGGATTCATGAACCTACAAAGGCGCAATTACTGAAATTGGAATTTGATTAAAGTACTGTGTAACAGCCAACATTACATAAACAATAAGTTGTTTGCAACTTGATGCGACACACGAAGGGCACTTGAGCTTATTAATTTTAATGGTTAATGTTATAACACAACCCATGTTAAAGATGCTGAACCCTTGGGAGCTTCAATCAAGTTTTCATCCAGGCAAGCAAAACCAAGACTGATGAAATTTTCATAATTAGAAGAAAAAAGAATAATCAAAAGGAATTCATGGACTGAATTCATGGCCTCGGTCCAAGACCTCTAGGTCCATGTTAGATAGAAACAAAGTCTGGTAATTTATGACTATACGTCTATGTAGATCACCTCGTCAGGCTGTGGATCATGTAGATCACCTTGTCAGGCTGTGCATCAAGGAAGCCATCCTTCTTTTTTATATCAGCTAGCTCCTTGTCTGTTAACATCGCAGCAAAGGCAGATATCATTCTGTAGGATTTGACCAACCGAGACTCACTTGGCAAGAAGGACTTGGTAATTATAAGTGCATTTCTCACCTTCATATGTAATAGAAATTGATGGAGCCAGTTGACCCCATGGGAGAATAAAAATTTTGGAAGGCCTCCAAGACCAGCACATCCAAGGCCGGCACCTCAAAGACCGACGGCCCCAAAGCCGACGGCTCCAAGATCGGCACCTCCAAGGCCGCACCTCCAAGACCGGCGCCTCCAAGACCGGCACCTCGAAGACCGTCGGCCCCAAAGGCCGACAGCTCCAAGACCGACGGCCCCAAAGGCCGACACCTCCAAGGCCGACGGCTCCAAGACCGATGGCCCCAAAGGTCGACAACTTCAAGACCGATGGCCCCAAAGGCCGACACCTCCAAGACCGACGGCCCCAAAGGCCGACACCTCCAAGGCCGGCACCTGCAAGGCCGGCCTCAAAGGATGACACCTCCAAGGCCGGCACCTCCAAGCTAGGCGGCCCCCTACGTCTCTAAGCCAGGCGGCCCCGGCACTTTCAAGCGTCCCCGGAATCTTCCTAGCCAGCCCCCTGCATCTCCAAGCGAGTCAGCCCTGGCACTTTCCAGGCAGCCCCGGCATCTTCCCAGGCGCCCCTGGCATCTTCCCAGCCAACCCTGGCGTGTCCAAGCTAGGCGGACCGGGCACCTCCCCAAGCGGCCCGGCACCTCCCAGGTGGCCACGGCATCCTCCTAGCCGGTCCCCTGCGTCTCCAAGCTAGTCGGCCCCGGCACTTTCCAGGCAGCCCCGCATCTTTCCAGCCCCGGCACTTCCCAGCCGGCCCCGCACTTCCCAGCGCCCCGGCATCTTCCTAGCTGGCCCTCTATGTCTCCAAGCTAGGCGGCCCCAGCACTTCCCAGCCGTCCCCAGCGTGTCCAAGCTGGGTGGCCTGGCACCTCCTAGGCGGCCCCGGCACCTTCCCAGCCGGCCCCTACTTCTCCAAGCGAGTCGGCCCCGATACTTCCTCGCCTCTCCAGTTCCGCCGAGTCAGCCAAGGCTATCCCGGCCTGCCCGACTCGGCCCCGGCGTCTCCAGTTCCACCGAGTCGGCCAAGGCCATCCCCGGCCGGCCCGACTCGGCCCCGGCATCTTCAGTTCGCCGAGTCAGCCATGGCCATCCCCGGCAAGCCCAACTCGGTCCCGGCGGCTCCAGTCCTGCCGAGTCGGCCAAGGCCATCCCCGGCCGGCCCGACTCGGCCCCGGCATCTCCAGTCCCGCCGAGTCGGCCAAGGCCAGCCCAGGCCGGCCCGACTCGGCCCCGGCGTCTCCAGTTCCACCGAGACGGCCAAGGCCATCCCAGGCCGGCCCGACTTGGCCCTGGCATCTCCCGTTCCACCGAGACGGCCAAGGCCATCCTGGCCGGCCCGACTCGGCTCTGGCATCTCCAAGTCAACCGATTGGCCCCGCACGGCACTGCCTTGCTAGCGGGATGGGCCCCAGCCATTTTCGGGTCAACCCGGCTCAGCCCTGATAAGACGGGATTCCCCAGTTCCCGCCAGATCAGCCCTAGCGGTTCAAGAAACTGCCTCTCTGACGCGCATCGCCCGACAGCGCCAGACGCACACCGCCCGACAGTGCCGATGCGCACCGCCCGACAGCCCTGCGGCTGATGGGACGTAGCCCACTAACCAGCCTAGATTCACGCAAGGGCTCAGCAGATCTTCTGACTCACACAATCCCACGTGATCATGCCAAAATCAACCCCTATAAAAAGGTGAATCCACCCAGTAAACAGGTATGCGCGATAACCCCCAAAATCGCCATCTCAGCGTCCAGGAAGGAATCCCTCCTCCCTGAGACCCCTCTTTCTACACTACAAAAGGGCTCTCTCGAGCTCCTCTTCAGCTGTGACCTCAGTCACTAACTTGGCCGTCGGAGGGTACCACCGGAGACCCTCGGGACTTCTTTGCAGGCAACCCGGCGAAGCGAGGATTCGAGAAGCACCTCCGTTCTCGACGTCCAGGAGAGGTGATTGAGCGTCATCAGATTGGCGCGCCAGGTAGGGGGGATAAGAAAAAGTAGCAAACGTTCTTCCTGAGCTACATATCTCTCCCCCTCTTCTCTTCGAAAAGCCACGGTTGTGATGCGCATGCCAGAGGTTCTTACCAATCGTGCTGGGGGGCATCTACATCGCACTGAGCGACAAAAGACCAGTCTCTCTCTCTCTGCCCCTCTGCTCCTTCACCATCAACTCCAGCTGCTCTGATTAACCAGTTGGCCATCCTCAATCGGCAAGATCAAGCTTTGAAAGTAGCAGTTCATGAGCTGCAGAAGCAGCGCTCGGGGGCCACTCAGCAGCACCCCAAGCCTCTCACGTCGCCCATGATAGCTGCACCAGTGGGCTAGTGATCCGCTCGCTACAATAGCTAAGTACACTGCACTTAAGAAGGTTTTCTTTCATTAATACTTAAAAATGTCATGCAGGGAAGACCTACCTTGCATCAATATCCAAGGCCAACCTCGCTTTGGCGTCAAAAAGCCCTGGGCCAGCCAGGCACCAAAGACCGACTCCGCGTCGGTACCAAAGACCGACTCCGCGTCGGCAACAAAGACCGACTCCGCATCGACAACAAAGACCGACTCCGCATCGACAACAAAGACCGACTCCGCATTGGCACCAAAGACCGACTCCGCGTTGGCAACAAAGACCGACTCCGCGCCGGCACCAAAGACCGACTCCGCATCGGCACCAAAGACCTGCGAAGGCAAACAGCTGCAAAAAAGCTAAGTATACTACACTAAGAAAAAAGTTTCTTTTCATTAGTATCTGAATGTGCATTACAGGAAAACCACCAAAGACCGACTCCGCATCGGCAACAAAGACTGACTCCGCGTCGGCACCAAAGACTAACTCCACGTCGGCACCAAAAACCCGCGAAGGCAAACAGCTGCGAAAAAGCTAAGTATACTACACTGAGAAAAAAGTTTCTTTTCATTAGTGTCTGAATGCGTTACAGGAAAACCAACAAAGACCGACTCCGCATCGGCACCAAAGACCGACTCCGCATCGGCACCAAAGACCGACCACGGCACCAAGACCGGCCTCCGCGTCGGCACCCAAGACCGGCTCCATGTCGGCACCCCCAAGCTCAAGACCTGCGGATTCCAATCAACAGAGTTTCCTGGGGGGGCAGATCAACCCTGCAGAAGGAGACCAATTTCTTTAAATAAAAAGGCACCTGAGCCTGGCCCAGGCGCCCTCTGGTCACCCTCCGTGGTTCAAAAGGTTCTCGACGGCCTCAACTTTACCTCATCGGCTTTATCTTTGCCTCAACGGCTAACTGATGAGCGTCCCCCCAAAAAGTTAGCGTACGCTGCTTTCAGTGGCAGACGTGAGGTAATCAATTTGCCTCCAAAAAATTTCTTGAAGTTCTACACTCCTTTCGCTTAGCTGATGCAGAGCACGCAAGCTCAAGGAGTGTGGGGGGTATTTGATGGAGCCAGTTGACCCCATGGAGAATAAAAAAATTTTTTGGAAGGCCTCCAAGGCCGGCACCTCCAAGACCGACGACGGCCCCAAGGCCGATGGCTCCAAGACCGACGGCCCCAAAGGCCGACGGCTCCAAGACCGGTGCCTCCAAGGCTGGCACCTCCAAGACCGGCGCCTCCAAGACCGGCACCTCGAAGACCGTCGGCCCCAAAGGCCGACAGCTCCAAGACCGATAGCCCTAAAGGCCGACACCTTCAAGGCCGACGGCTCCAAGACTGACGGCCCCAAAGGTCGACGGCTCCAAGACTGACGCCCCAAAGGCCGACACCTCCAAGACCGACGGCTCCAAGACCGACGGCCCCAAAGGCCGACACCTCCAAGACCGACGGCACCAAGATCGATGACCCTAAAGGCCGACACCTCCAAGGCCGGCACCCGCAAGGCCGGCCTCAAAGGACAGCATGTCCAAGGCACGTCCAAGGCCGGCATCTCCAAGCTAGGCGGCCCCTACGTCTCCAAGCCAGGCGGCCCCGGCACTTCCTAGGCGCCCTCAGCATCTTCCTAGCCAGCCCCCTGCGTCTCCAAGCGAGTCGGCCCTGGCACTTCCCAGGCGGCCCCGGCATCTTTCCAGGCGCCCCCGGCATCTTCCAGCCTGCCCCAGCGTGTCCAAGCTAGGCGGCCCGGGCACCTCCCCAAGCGGCCCGGCACTTCCTAGGTGGCCCCGGCATCCTCCTAGCCGGCCCCCTGCATCTCCAAGCTCGGCGGCCCCGGCAGTTCCCAGCCATCCCCAGCACTTTTCAGGCGCCCCCGGCATCTTCCTAGCCGGCCCCTGCGTCTCCAAGCTAGTCGGCCCCGGCACTTCCCAGCGGCCCCGGCATCTTCCCAGCCGGCCCCGGCACTTCCCAGCCGGCCCTGGCACTTCCTAGGCGCCCCGGCATCTTCCTAGCCGGCCCTCTACGTCTCCAAGCTAGGCAGCCCCGGCACTTCCCAGCCGGCCCCGGCGTGTCCAAGCTAGGCGGCCCCGGCACCTTCCCAGTCGGCCCCTACTTCTCCAAGCGAGTTGACCCGACACTTCCTTCACCTCTCCAGTTCCGCCGAGTCGGCCAAGGCCATCCCCGGTCGGCCCGACTCGGCCCCGATGTTTTCAGTTCTGCCGAGTCGGCCAAGGCTATCCCCGGCTGGCCCGACTCGGCCCCGGCGTCTCCAGTTCCGCCGAGTCGGCCAAGGCCATCCCCGGTCGGCCCGACTCGGCCCCGGCATCTCCAGTCCCGCCGAGTCGGCCAAGGCCATCCCCGGTCGGCCGACTCGGCCCCGGCGTCTCCAGTCCCACCGAGTCGACCAAGGCCAGCCCAGGCCGGCCCGACTCGGCCCCGACATCTCCAGTTCCGTCGAGACGGCCAAGGCCATCCCTGGCCGGCCCGACTCGGCCCCGGTGTCTCCAAGTCCACCGATTCGCCCCGCCCCGGCACTGCCTTGCTAGCGGGATGGGCCCCAGCATCTCGGGTCGACCCGGCTCGGCCCTGATAAGATGGGATTCCCCAGTTCCTGCCAGATCAGCCCCAGCGGTTCAAGAAATGCCTCTCTGATGTGCACCGCCCGACAGCGCCAGCGCACGCCGCGCCGACAGCCCCGGCGGCTAATGGGACGTAGCCCACTAACCAGCCCAGATTCACGCAAGGCCTCAGAGATCTTCTGACTCACGCAATCCCATGTAATCATGCCAGAATCAACCCCTATAAAAAGGTAAATCCACCCAGTAAATAGGTATGCGCGATAACCCCCAAAATCGCCATCTCAGCATCCAGGAAGGAATCCCTCCTCCTGAGACCCCTCTTTCTACACTAAAAAGGGCTCTCTCGAGCCCCTCTTCAGCTGTGACCTCAGTCACTAACTTGGCCGTCGGAGGTCCCACCGGAGACCCCCTCCGATCACGGGACTTCTTTGCAGGCAACCCGGCGAAGTGAGGATTCGAGAAGTACCTCCGTTCCCGACGTCCAGGTGATTGAGCGTCATCAGAAACAAAATGACATAATTCGTTTTGCATTTCTCACCTTCATATGTAATAGAAGTTGCATGCCAATTGAAAAGTCTCATGTAAAGTAAGTGCATGTGTGGCTGATGAACTGTTGTTGCAGTTTGACTATATAATGCAGAGAAGCAAAATGAAAAGAGGGTGATCAAGACCATTGAATCGTCAATTAAGTTTGTGGATTATTATTACAATGTTATTAAGACTTGTCTACTATTTTTATGCTGACCATTTCCCTGTTGACACTAATTTTCAGCTACTTTATGTTATTGCCAGTGTTACGGTTTATTCTGTCCCAGTAACTGCTGATGTGGCACAACTTGAAAGTACATGGTAAAGCTCTCGCGATGTGACTGAATGCAAAGCCACCAATTTACTGGGGACTGCTAAGTTATCTGAACAATTCTGATGAAGTGCAGAGATTATAAAGTGGGATAATGTGATCATCAATAGTTGATTCTGCCTTCAGTTCACAATGTCATAACAATTTTAAATATGGGCACACTTTGCTACAATTTTCTTGATGCGGCTAAAGATTAATATGATGCTGAAACGTTGAGTTTTACTTGATTGAATCATCAGGACTGTAGTCACTGAACAAGAATGAATGATTCCCATATATGGTGAAATTGCAGAGTCTGTTGTTGTTATTAATGACTAAATCAGAATGGCAAGATGAAATATTAAAAATTGGTTGAAATGTAAGTAAAGCTCCTCAAAACTTTACAGATTAAAACTGATGTTCATATGAACGCTTGTTATCGGCAACTGAGACAGCCTGGCTTGACAAAAGCACTGATCTTAGCCAATATATTGCCAAATCCACTAAAATTTGCTGAAAACTTTGTAGATATGATGCATCGTAAGGGTTTCATCAGGACAAATGTTAATTCTTGCACATGAAACAGATCTTAATTCATATACAGAAAGTTATATTGCCACGATCATTGAGCCCTTGAATAATTGTTTATTACACTGTAGAAGCATTAGATATGATGATGCTAAGTGCCTTATGAAAAATTATGAGAGATCCTCGAGAAGCCTTGATTTCGTGCAACACAACACAAAAAATGGCATCTGAATGCCATTGGTGAGGACCAAGTGTGTGGGCACTGGGCCGTGCCATGCCAGGCACGGCCCAGGCCCATCGTGTTTTTAAAATTATCGTGCCTGGCATGGCCCAGTAACAAACGGATCGTGTCAGGTATGGCATGGTAAAAAAAAATTCAGCCCGGCATGGCTCAGGCCGTACCTGGGCAGCATGCCAGACATGGCACGGTAAAACAAAATTTAGGCCCGGCACGGCTCAGGCCATACCTCTACTTGTCCCTTTTTTCTGGAGCCTGGTTTTGGGATTCATTTCCTAGTTTGGCATGGCTTCCAACTGGCCACCTACCATCGTCTGCTTCTTTTCCTACTTAGGTCCATTATAGTGTGAATGGTTTATTTGGGATGTTATCAATATGTTTGATTATTAACGTTTGAATATCTAGAAGAGCTAGAAAATTTATACATGGGATTCTTTCAAGATCTTCTGATGGAATGGGTTCAACATAGATGATGTACGTTTTGAAGTCTTGGTTGCTGTTCGAAGGTGGCTGCAAGAAGTCCATAAAAAACTTCAACGGCTATAAAAGTTTCTCACGCCTCATGTACAAGGTCACTAATTACACATCCATTTCTCATACAGCTAATCGTGATCAATAGATAGACCAATAAAATATCAGAATTTATGCGGACCGTTAGGGTGTTTCACATAAAAGCAAGCAATTCCGTATGAAAGCAAGCAATTCCATACCCAGCATGATGACATAATTAGTAGTATCATGCCATGAAAACAAGCAACAACTCTACAAACTAATGGCAGATAGAATTACTTCAAAGCCAGAATTATGTGACACATAACTTTGCATTTTACTTTTAGGGGCCATTTGGTTGGAAGGAAAATAAAGATGAAAAAAAATTTCACTCTCATTTTATTTTTTTGTATTTGGTTGTAAGGAAAAAGAAAAATGGCTAATGAGGCCTACATTTTTTTTTTTCATTCTCCATCATAAAAGTTTTCCCATGAGGGAGTGGTATTTTATTTTTTTCATTCCACTAAAAATTTTTTTAGCTTCAATAGTTCAAAATTGCCTCTATTATATTCATATCATATTACTATAACATGTATAATATAATATGATATAATACATTAGATTAAATTATAACATATTATATTATTATAATAATAATATATTATGCAACCTTTATTTTAGAGGTATTATAGTCAAACTAATACTTTTTTCACATAAAATTATGTTCAATCAAATAAAGAAAAATATTTTCAAAGCTATTTTTTCTCAAAAATCTCTTGTCAACCAGATATAGTCAAATTTATTTTTTCTGTTGCAAAACTAACTTTAAAAAAAAAAGATTTAAGGAAAGCTTTTCAAAAAAAAAAAAAAAAAACGAGCACATAAAAGAAAATGTGATGCAAATGAATTTTATATATGACTACTGTCCCAGTTTCAAAGTGTTGAGAAATATACCGCATCATATGCTCTCTTGATATCTGATACACTAGCATCCTTGCTTCGTATATCATCACAGTAATCTTTGGCAGCCAAGTATTGTGTTCCTAATGTTTTAATTCCACAAAAAGGGGGGGGGGGGGGGGGGGGGGTTGGGTGGGAATAGTAAAAAAAACATCGAAAAAATCAATCAAATAATACCGTGAAAGGACCTGCTCAGCCAGAAATGTCCCCGAAAATCTCTGCTAGAATTTCCATTCCTCAATCTCTCTGCATCCATGCATCGAATTTATCCACTTCAATTCCAAGAATCTACCATTAAACCCACAATATAGAGAAAAAATTATGCATATACATCGGTGGTGCTGGACCTGATGGTACGAAAGAGATTAATTTCAACCATTCGCATTTTAAGAAACGACTCGAAGAACCACACACAAGAAAAAAAAGAACAAAGAACAAAATCATGGATTCAAATATGCGGTATTGCCACTGATTACACGTTAACTTTCATCACCAGTCTAAGAAACGACCTGCTCCCGAAATCCACCAGACGAAGGTCAAGACTTTCGAATCGAATGGCGGGGGGCGAGAAGGGAGGGCGGGGTTCACGGTGGCATGAGATCCTTGGAAAGCGAGTTTCCGCGGCAGAAACCCCCAAGCAAGGCAGTAGGCGATCCTGGCCCCATGGGAGAGCATTGCTGGAAACAGAGCGGTTAAGGAGCGAGCGGGATGGAAAAGAATGGACTGTAGAAGAAGAAAGGCTGGGAAAGGAGAAGGGAACGCTGCCGGTTCATCTACAAGTTTAGGGCTACAGTTGGTGGGCCATCGCATTAAAGATAAATACCATTAATCAAAGCATAAATGCCATAAAATATTGATATAAAATGGCATTCAGAATGAATGACCTGTAATTACGTATCAAAATTCTATGGCATTTAGATTAAAATTTCAGCATAAAATAATAAATGCCAAAGAAAGACGTGCCACCTAAATATTTTTATTGCAGTGTCAGCTAAAGATAGAATATCTAAATTTTTTTCCATTAATAATTTTCTAATAACTTACAATCAGAGAAAAGAGAATGAAAAATAGAATGATTAATTAATGGAAAGAAATATGTGAAAAATTAAAAAAAAAACTAACTGTTGATTTATAAAGAAGATACAGCTCAATATGGAATTAATTATTTATAGAAAGTTTTTTTAGTCATTTTCCATCCATTCCTCCACCTATACATATGAAATTAGTTAATTGTTGATTCATAAAGAAAATATAGCTAAGGATAAACTAAAAATTTATTTATATAAAGTGTTATTTTAGTCATCCTTGACCTATATATATATATATATATATATATATAATGGTATTAATCTTTTTTTCTTTTCTGATCTATCTACTTTTTTCTTAAATTTTATGTTTGTAATGGAGTATTTTTAATGAATGCCTTCGGTTATGTTTTTGCTTTTGTTTGACTTTCGGTTCTTATTTTTTCCTCATTCTTCGTCATCTTCTTTTTCATATTTTAGTATTTAATTGTATTGGTTTTTCTTGATTTTATGTATATATTTGAGGAATATATATATATATATATATATATATATATATATATATATATATATATGCATAATTGACTAATTTTTAATAAAGTTTTCTATATTTCATTTACAAAGTTATAGGGACGATCATGGTTGAGATAAAGATTTGTGAATATCCAAGTGCTATGTTTGTATGGGAATCCGCTTTTGGTTCACATTGTCGTTCAACATGCAAAAAAACAAAAAAAAAAAAGTAGACAAGTTTTGTTAAGAGATTGCTTTGACAAGTTCCACAAAGATGATATTGCATTAAGTTCTTGGGCAAATATATTTGCACCAAAGAATACTAAACTCTCATATTTGATGGAGATGATTACATGTTATATGCATTTATGAATAAATATATTATCTTAATTAATTTGAGAATTTGTTAGAGTCTTCTTATGCTGAATAAATATAAAAATTAAAAAAAAAATACAAAAGATTGAATTATAAATTTTAAAACTAATTATTAAATAAGAGATATTATCTCTCATCAAATATGTTATGGACAAAAGTAAGTTATAGCATAAATAAAAAAGATTAAATTTAAATAATTGAGTTAGTGGATGGATTATCAATTGCTATGATATTTTAGATTGGTGCATTTAGGTAAAAATGCAAATTGTAATTTTTAAGTGAAAATTCAAGATTTAATTTTTAATGTGTACATCAAGAGTGCATCTGTTTCTAGTATTTGTCTATAAATAGTTTTTAATAAAATTATTGATAATGCTCATCTGGTAAAACTGTGAGGTGGATGCATAAATGGGCACCCCAATTACTTATTAGATAAGTTATTTACATTTTAAAATTTTTTAATTAGATTAGACTTAAGTATTAGAATTTTTACTTTTTAATAATATTATTGTTTCGAAGATTCAATCTCTCAAAGAAACTGCCATAATTATTCTTAACTTTTTTATTATAACGGGTTCGCAAAAAATGAAAGACAAAAAAAAATCTTTGTTCATGAACATAGAATGAACATGAAAAAAAAATTATGTTCATGAACATAAAATGCATGAAAACAAATTCTCTGTTTACTCATGTAAGATAAAAATGTAAAATATTATATTTAATAATGATAAGACTGATATATGAATTTCAACCACTCTATTCGATTGCCATTTTATGGCCGACAACCCCAAAGGCCGACACCTCCAAGGCCGGCAGCTCCATGGCCGACACCTCCAAGACCGGCAGCTCCAAGACCGGCACCTCCAAGACTGGCAGCTCCAAGACCGGCACCTCCAAGACCGGCACCTCCAAGGCCGGCACCTCCAAGACCGGCACCTCCAAGGCCGGCACCTCCATGGCCGACAGCCTCAAAGGCCGACACCTCCAAGATCGATGGCTCCATGACCGACGGCTCCAAGGCCGACGGTCCAAAGGCCGACACCTCCAAGACCGACGGCCACAAAGGCCGACACCTCCAAGATCGACGGCTCCATGACCGACGGCTCCAAGGCCGACTGCCCCAAAGGTGACACCTCCAACACCGACGGCCCCAAAGGCCGACACCTCCAAGGCCGATACTTTCCTAGCTGGCCCCCCGGCACTTCCCAGCCGGCCCCGGCACCTTCCTAGTCGGCACCTACATCTCCAAGCTGGCCGGCCCCGGCACTTCCCAGCCGGCTCCGGCACCTCTTAGCCGGCCCCGGCATCTTCCTAGCCGGCCCCCTGCGTCTCCAAGCTCGACGGCCCCGGCTCTTCCCAGCCGGCCCCAGCACCTTCCTAGCCGGCACCAACATCTCCAAGCTAGCCGGCCCCCCGGCACTTCCCAGCCGGCCCTGGCACCTTCCTAGCCGGCACCTACATCTCCAAGCTGGCCGGCCCCGGCACTTCCCAGCCGGCACCGGCATCTTCCTAGCCGGCCCCCTGCGTCTCCAAGCTCGACGGCCCCGACACTTCCCAGCCGGTCTCGGCACCTTCCTAGCCGCACCAACATCTCCAAGCTGGCCAGCCCCGGTACTTCCCAGTCGGCCCCGGCACCTTCCCAAGCGGCCCGACATCTACCTAGCCGCCCCCTGCAGCTCCAAGCTCGGCGGCCCCGACACTCTCCTAACCAGCCCCCGCATCTCCAAGCCCGCCGAGTTGGCCCCGGCCATTCCTGGCCGTCCCTTCTTGGCCCCGGCGTCTCCAAGCTTGCCGAGTCGGCCCCGGCCATTCCTGGCCGGCCCCTCTCGGCCCTCGGCATCTCCGAGTTCTCAAAGCCCGCCGAGTCGGCCCCGGCCATTTCTGGCCGGCCCTTCTCGGCCCGGCATCTCCAAGCCCGCCGAGTCGGCCCCGGGCATTTCTGGCCGGCCTCTCTCGGCCCCGGTATCTCTGAGTTCTCCAAGCCCGTCGAGTCGGCCCCGACCCTTCCTGGTCGGCCCTTGTTGGCCCAGATGGCAACCCAAGAGGGGGGGGGGTGAATTGGGTTCTTAAAAAATTTAAGACTTTTTAACTTTAATTGATTAGTTAGCAAGATGTGCAAGTGAGAGGCTAACTAATAAGCAAACACAAGCAAATAAAGAGAGATAGAGATAGAGAAAATAGGCACGGCAAACACAAGATAATTTTATAGTGGTTCGGCGCAACCAGCACCTACGTCCACTCCCAAGATTCACTTGGGTCCACACTATAATCTCTCTAGATTACAGCCGAGTTGTTTTCCAAGCTCACAACTCAAACTTGTTGTTTTACCGGGTGCACAACGAACCCAGCTGGTTTTAACTCGGGCTTACCAGCACAAAACCCTACACGTTGTTTTTCGGGCTCACAACTAACCCAACACAAGCACTCCGGCTTGTAACGAGGTATACCAACCTCCACTGATTCAATCCACTGATTGAATCAGCAAACAAAAAGAATAGAGTTTGAACAATAAGTGCTCCCCTTGAGCAAATATACAAATGAAGTACAAAATATAAAAGGTTAGAAAAGCCTGATAATTTGCAGATGGTAGATGCTTGGGCTTTCTTCCTTCTTCTCTTCAACTCCTCTTGAAGTGTTGAATCACGCCTCAGCTAGATTCTTGACCGTTGAAGACTTTGGAGTTGAGATGAAGCTTTTCCTCTTTTGAAAATCCTCCGATTTGACCTTTGAAATGCTTTGGATTTTCTTTGGCTCTTGTGGATTGATGAGAAGGAGTAGACGAAACTTTCACTTGGATTTCACTCCTTTTGAATCACTCCTCTTTGAGCTAAATGATTTTTCCAATATGCTCTGTTTTTCCCTCTTTTCAAATGATATTCTTTTCTCTCTTTTTGATTTTCTCTGGGTTGTTTTGATTTGAAAAGAACTCCTCTATTTATAGAATCTGCAAAAATATATCCGTTAGAGACAAGGAAAAATAGCCGTTATTCAAAAATCTTACCGTTGGGGCTGATGTGTCATCGTTAAAAATCGCGCCCAGATTTCGCGGAGTCGACTCGAGCTCTGAGGGAGTCGGCTCGAGTCGATTACCAAAAATAGAAACATTTTAACATTGAGGGTCGACTCGCGAAAACAAAGTGTCGGCTCCTGAAAGTCGGGAGTCGACTCGAGGAAATGGGGAGTCGACTCGAGAAGTGCTCAAAAAACATGGGTTCTGTTGTTTGAGCGGAGTCGGCTCGCACAGACAGAGTCGGCTCGCAAGAGGGGTCGACTCTTGAAAACCAAGGGTCGACTCGAGAAATCAGGCAAATGGGGAGTCGACTCGGAAACCCTTGAGTCGGCTCGGGACCGATACAAAAATCAGAAAAATGTTCTGATTGA
>UESW01001945.1:137604-167800 GCA_900491605.1 Calamus simplicifolius | reverse complement strand
GCTGCTCTTAGTTAAAATTACATCTGCTTGCCCTTTTATTGCCACCCAAGTATGACTTAAAGATCCATAGAAATCTACAAATCTTTCAAGAATTTTTTTTTTAATTTAGTAATACAAGCATTTCAAGAATTAAAATCCAAAAATAGCAATGATAAGTTACATCACAATTTTTTGGTTACTTTTTTCTTAAAAGAGCTCCTAACAAGATTTTTCTTCGTGTTCTACGAGAGTCTTCACTGTAAAGCTACAATGCATATTTTGTTTAGGATAATTGAAGAATAGATACCAACTCAATTTGATAGGATCAGATTAATTTGATTCTTTGGATTAATAGAATTGATTCTGTTGAGGGGTAAAATCGTCATTGCATTGATAACCGTACGAAGGGGCTAAGATCAGCCCTGGCCCTCACTTGCTACACTGTGCCCACAAAGAATGAGCTAACCAATATGATTCGGCGGATCGAGCAACCCATAGCTCGGCTCAATCCATAGCTCGGCCTTCCCGAGCAATCCATAGCTCGGCCTCCCCGAGCAATCCATAGCTCGCCTCCCCCGAGCAATCCATAGCTCGGCTCCCCCGAGCAATTTATAGCTCGGCCTCTCCGAGCACTCCAAATGGGTCGAGGCGGAAGCAGTTGCTCAGATAACAGAGGCTCGAGCCAAGGACTTCATGTGGAGGTCCATCATCTGCCGCTTCAGCCTCCCACACACCATCATTACTAACAACGACAAACAATTTGACAATCCGAAGTTCCGTCAGTTCTGCGAGGAGCATGGGATCCATCACCGCCTTACCTCGGTCGGGCACCCATAGGCTAACGGAGAAGCCGAGGTAACTAACTGAACCTTGCTTCAAGGGATCAAAGCTCGGCTCTCCAGAGCCCGAGGTAAATGGCGGACAAATTGCACCATGTCCTATGGGCCTACCGCACCACCCCAAGAGTGTCCACGGGCGAGACCCCATTTCGAATGGCCTTTGGCACAGAGGTCGTCATCCCCGTGGAGATAGGACTCCCATCCCTGTGGGTGGAAAGCTACTTGGAGGAAGCCAGTGACGAGCAGCTCCGCACCAACCTCGACCTGATAGAGGAGATAAGAGAAAAAGCTCGGATCAGAATAGCTGCCTACAGCAAAGAGTGGCCAGTTACCATGCCTCCAGGGTCAAAGGGAAAGCTTTCTCGCCTGGCGACCTCGTTCTTCGGAAAACATCTGTCTCCAAACCGCTAGAGCAAGGAAAGCTAGCTCCGAACTGGGAAGGCCCCTACCAAGTAACAGAAGTCGTCAGACCTGGTACCTACAAACTACAAGATCTAAGCGGGAGATCCGTTCCTCAGACATGGAATTCGGACAACCTCCGCAAGTATCATCAGTAGGGTACACCTTCTACAGGCTCACCTTCTTAATTTTTGTTGGCATATTGTTTTCATGATTCATGGCATGATTACCACAATTATATCACCAAAAATCATAAAGAAAACAGATGCTTCTTACCAATCTTGGTACGACCGAGTTATCTATTTAAGCAGGGAATCTCCAAACCTCGGCTGGGTCAAGCAACAAATCTCCGAACCTCGGCTGGGCCGAGCAACAAATCTCTGAACCTTGGCTGGGCCGAGCAACAAATCTCGAACCTCAGTTGGGTCGAGCAACAACTCTCCGAACCTCGGCTGGGCTGAGCAATAAAACTTCGAACCTTGGCTGGGCCTAGAAATAAATCTCCGAACCTCGGCTGGGCCGAGCAATAATCTCCGAGGCCCCGGCCAAGACCGGAGTGCGTAAGCCCTGGCCAAGACCAGAGTGCATAAGCCCCGACCAAGACCGGAGTGCATAAATCTCGGCCAAAGCCAAGGAACTTTTCCCACTATTAAAGCCCCGACTCAAAGTCGAAACGCATGCCTCGTTATCACAAGTCCTGACCGAGCCAAATAATCTCGAAGGTTCCATCCAGATTAGGGCAGCTTACAAGCCCCAGCCGGGTCAAACAGTGTAAAATCCTCGACCAAAACCGAGCGATATCTTCGCACCTTAGCCTACGCCAAGTAAGATATTATCAAATGATGAGGACAACCGAGCGACTTCTTAAACATTTCAAGACAATGAAAGCGCCCCACGGTGCTTCGGTAGAGGTGAACAACCTCCTTCTACCCAACAATAAAGACATACGAGCTGTCTCTTCCCGAAGAAACACCTGTTTCATTCTACAGACGAGACCATGTTTACCACGTGAGTCCATAGGACCGCCCAAGTCTCCCTTTGGCTCGAACAGGAACAAACGGTCTCCCTCACTGAGGACCGAACATCGATCTTAGCAAAAAATAAAGCGGTGAGAACGCTGCCAAAGTATGCTATGACACGGGAGCAACAACTATCGACATAAAAAAAAATAGTGCTAAAAAGAAAGAAAAAACTTTCTTTATTTCATTATCAGTAAAATGAATTACAACCTCCTAAGAGGCATTACAAGTGCGTTATAGCACAGGAAATAAAGACGAGCAAATGACTCGGCCTGACTATTGCGACCAGCTTTAGTTAATAATTATATCTCGGCATCCGACCCGAGACATCAGAGAAATCAGAAAGGGTGGATGAGCCTTGTCCCAAGCCACCCATCCACGGAGCCCTCCGGCGAATTGGAAGAAAATCCATGGACGCTGATGCTGGGGGACTCCCCCCAAATCGAGTGTATACTGCTAGCCACTGCCCAAGTCAAAAGGCGATGTACTAGCAGACAACACACCATCACCCCCCTCCTCACATGACAAAAGATTCCCCGGGCGGAGGAGCCCAGGAATCTGGATCAGGGGAGGAGGCGAAGTTCACGTAAGCCATGGGGGGTACGCGTACATTTTCTACCCTGCGTCCCCCATAGCAAACCGCAAAGGACACACAGGAAGCGCGTATGTGCGCTCTCCATGTGATCTCTGCGAACCTCCTGTGCGCTCTCCATATGATCTTCAGAACTCCTCTCTTGAAGACGAGCTGCTCTCCAGCGGCCCCTTCATCACCCCAACTATTCGGGGGAAGACGACTTACCAAAGGGAAACTCAGTCCCCCTACTCTCAACCTCGGAGACATACCTCAGAGACATGGACGTCACGAACGCTTACACAACTCACAGAAGGGAAGGTCTTGTGGATGGCCTAACACGGCCCCTTCCTTCCCTCATTTTATAGGCAAACAAATCGGGGTTTGCTATCAGAGCAGAGAGCGTCAAGATTCGGAATGCCCTATCACACTACCACGTGGCCTCCCAGGACGAAAGTCGCACCCTTCGATGTGCGCCAAAATGCATCGCCTGAGTTATGACGCACGCCAAAAGATTTTCCTTTGACCTCGAATCAAGGGTATTAAATGCAGAAGATCATCTGCAGACCCTCGAAACATGGGCTGGCCCATGGAATTTTTCTTTTTTGAGAAATGCCAAAAGGCGAGCGATCCACCTCCGGTCCCGAATCAGGAGCCTTAAATGCCCCGAATCGCCTACGAGTTCCTAGGATGTGATCAGGCATGGGAAACTCCCACTCGAAGGTGACACCGTCCAATGAAAATCGAATGCTTGTCCCGCACGTCAAAAGGGCATACATCGGAAAAGATCAGCGCAGTAAATGCTCTGGGCAAAAGGCAAAAATGCCCCTCTTCTGAGATTCTTGTATACCTCGACAAAAAGCGGGCTGGTCCCAATCAGATCGAGGTTAAATGCTACTTTATCCTCAGTCTAAACTGGTACTGACGGAATGCTCCTAATGCTACAGAGAGACCGAATGATATGAAGCATTTCAGATGAAACTCATAAGCCCTCCTTTATCTCGGTCAAAAACAGAAGTGCCACATCTGTGCCTTACCGCGATCTCCAAGGGTCCCCTAAGGGGACAGATCGGGGCTTACTATCCTCCCTGGCACCATCGAGCTTCCCCCATGATGTCGGGTTAGTTCGGCAACCCGCTGCTTGAGGGACGCCACCTCCTCCTCCAGCCGGTTGTTGATTCGGTGGAGGAGCTCGATCTCCCTTGTCGTGATGGTCATATACTGCTCAACCACCCTCGCAAGCTCCTCGCGGCTTGCAAACGACATTGCCAGAACTTCTACATCAACAGTCACCGTCGCACGGCCCCTATGGGACTCCCCGTGGCCTCTGTCGCCACTACTAGATGCTCCGGCAGACCGCCCCCCGCCTCTGGAAGCCATCTTAGTGGTTAAAATCTTGGGAGGTTAGCTAGGAAGGCGGTTAACGATGGCGTACCCCCCACCAGTATTTGTACCACTTCGAGCAAGTATTCTAATCGCCCAAACCACCGTTTCCAATACCATTACTGCGGACGCACATGTAAACCCCCAGAAATTTAATAGTGGGGAGGTTAACTCTCTGTATTAATTGGGGTGGCACCTGGTGTTATTATAACATTTAAGTCTCTGTATGCCGCTTGGATTCTCGAGTCGCGTCTGATGGGTTTCCGAGTCCTTGAGCTGAAGCGTTGCGTAGGGAATTATTTATATGATGGAGGGAGGGGGGCTCCCTCCATCATCCTGGCGTTCGCTTCCATGCTTCCATCAGGTAAATCCCTGATCTAGAGAGAGCGTGAGAGAGAGAGAGACAGCCGGAAGAGGGAGACAGAAATAGTGCCCGAGAGGAGAGAGAGAGAGAGAATGAGAGAGAGTGAGAGAGAGAGCGGGAGAGAGAGAGAGAAAGCGTGAGTAATCCCCTGCCTCTTAGAGAGAGAGAGAGAGAGAGCAGGAGAGAGAAAGAGAACCTGAGAGAGAGAAAGAGAACCAGAGAGAGAAAGAGAACCAGAGAGAGAGAAAAAAACCAGAGAGAGAGAAAGAGAAAGAAAGCTCGGGAGACACAGTGCGTGAGCCGGCCGATCCCGTTGGTTCAGGCCCGGCGGCGTGCTCGCCGCCGCGCCGGGCCTGATACTTGGTCGGCGACCCCGCCGGCGCCGGGGGAGGCGTCCGGCGGGGTAGTGGTGGAGAGAGAGTGGAGAGAGAGGGCCAATTGGCCCTCCTCTCGCGCGGCGGCGGAAGCCAAGGCTTCCGCCGGTTGGTTCGGGCCCGGCGGCGTGCTCGCCGCCTCGCCGGGCCCGAGGCTTGGCCTGTCGCCTCCACCGGCGCCGGGCGTGCGTCCGGTGGAGGTCCGGCCGGCCAAGGTGGCCGGCCGTGCCGCCGGCACGATTCCGTGCCGCGCGGAGGAGTTGAGGGAGTGAGAGAAATTGAGGGGGAGAGAGGTAATTTGGCGGCCGGCCGCGGCGGCGGCAGCTCTGGCCCGGCCATCGGCGGCCGGGCCGCCCTCAATTTGGCCGGCGGCGGCCCTGGCCGCCGGCCATGTCCCCGTCCCCTGTTCGGTGAAACAGGGGATCGAGAGGGGGGATAAGGCTGAACCGGGCCGGCTGGGCCGGCCGGTTCAGGCCTTTTGGGCCATGCTGTGAGCCGATTTTGGGCTGATTTTTGGGCCCTGTAACGGGCCGGGATTAGAAAAATAATTATATGGTTGGAATCTAGGTAAATCTAGTTTTTGGGGATGATTTTACTTCCCCATTTGAGTAAGTATGGTGAGAGATATTCGAGTCCGAAGTTGGGCCCGTGGATTGGTCAGGGTAGAGTCTTAGGAATCATTTCATGATCCAGATTTTAATCATTTAATTGTGTATAATAATCCTCCAGGTATCCCGACATCTGATTAGCCGATATATCTGTTGAATTGCGCGCGAAGGTAAGTAAGCCAGTTATCAGTTTATTAAATAAGTTATTTCAGGATATGCGTAGTTAAATTGTGAATTGTTATTGGCTAATTGTGTAAGTAGATGAATACTATGAGTTCATGTATGGATGCTATGCATGTGAGATACTGTTGCTATGCATGTAAGATGCTGTTGCTATGCATGAGAGATGTTGTTGCTATGCATGAGAGATGTCGTTGCTATGCATGAGAGATGCAGTTGCTATGCATGAGAGATGCAGTTATTATGCATGATGCATGAGAGATGCAGTTGCTATGCATGAGAATGCAGTTAGTGTGACATTGATGTGATATATTACATGCAATTGTTCAGTAAGTATAATCCACTGTTTTACTACATGATTGATGTATTGATGTATTGATGTGATGTGAGGTACTGTTATGTGTCGCCACGGCTCTCCTTTATCATGACATAGCGTGACCCTGGTATCTCGACCCTTTCAGTAGGGGGGGATACTTCTAGGGAATGCTGTTGATACATTATTGGCGTGACCCTGGTATCTTGACCCTTTCAGTAGGGGGGATACTTCTAGGGAATGCTGGTTGATACATTATTGGCGTGACCCTGGTATCTTGACCCTTTCAGTAGGGGGGATACTTCTAGGGAATGCTGGTTGATACATTATTGGCGTGACCCTGATATCTTGACCCTTTCAGTAGGGGGATACTTCTAGGGAATGCTTGTTGGTACATTATTGGCGTGACCCTGATATCTTGACCCTTTCAGTAGGGGGGATACTTCTAGGGAATGCTTGTTGGTACATTATTGGTGTGACCCTGATATCTTGACCCTTTCAGTAGGGGGGATACTTCTAGGGAATGCTTGTTGATACATTATTGGCGTGACCCTGGTATCTTGACCTTTCAGTAGGGGGATGCTTTAAGGGAATGCTGGCTGGTACACTATTGAGATATCGCAGGGCCGTGGGTCACATTTACAGTTACCATTGAGAGTATAAACAGTGGGTTTACTTATAAAGTATAATTGAGCAATTATGGATGCAAATGATTGGTATTATATTCATAAGTGCCGCCGCGGTTCTCCTTTGCTATGGCCATACACATCTAGAGGATGTGCTCAGATGAGGCATTGCAGGGCCATGGGACACGTATGATATAATACTTACATTGCATAATGAGTAATTGTGAATACAAAAGAATGAATTATATTTATGTGTGCCGCCACGGCTCTCCTTGTTATGGGGCATTGCAGGGCCTTGGGACACATATGATATAATATAACAATGATGAGTTTACTTACATTACATATTTGAGTATTTGTGAAATGTTTATGCATGCAGATTAATTATATGCTTATTGATTGCTATGCTATGATTGGACTGTATAACATGGTTTACTTACTGAGTGTAAGCTCACAAAATCCTTACAATGTTTTTATCAGAGCCACGAGGTTGAAGATGGATTTTGGGGTGATGGATCTTCTATTAAATAAGCCAGATCATTATTTTGTTGTAGCCCCAATATTATATGTGTAGGGCTTGATGCCCAGACTTTATCATGTGGTGTGTAAGGAACCATAGGTTCGTTGGAGCTTCTATAAAGTGGATTCATATGTTGATGTAACCCCTGTAATGCTTATGTGTAGGGCTTGTAGCCCAAATCTTTAGTTATGGATTGTATTAAAGACATGGACTTGAATGATATATAGGTTATTGAACTCAGTGTCATGTTTCGGGACGCCTTGCGTGCCCGGCACGCGGCGGGTTGTCACCCTAGCTCAAAATTTTTGGGTCTGGGGCGTGACAGCTTTTATGGTATCAGAGCTTAGGTTTTGACCCTAGGGACACAGACATATTGACATGATAACAGGTAGAGAACTTATGACCCTAGGGACACAGACATATTGACATGATACTACGTAGAGAACATATTTTGAGACACCTGACACTTTAGTTTATGATATTAACCACATCTAATTTAACAGAAAATAGTTATGGCTCACCATACTAGGAGCCAACAGTATGAGGAGGACTCTCTGGCCGGTAATGCTGATCAGCTGGTGGGTTAAGGAACTACTGGAGGTATGGCCCCTGCCAGCCCAGTAGGAACTAAGCACCAGCGATTCCAGTCCGAGATACTTCAAGCTCTCTCAAGTTTGGCGCAGTCTATGCAGGACATGCAGCATCAGAGGCGCAGCGGAAGCATGGTGGGCCCATAACCCACAAGACCCAGGTTATGATCTTAGGGACATATACATAATGACACTCTAGGCAAAATACTTGGATGACATTGAGACAATTATGACTTTCAAGGAATTTCATGAATTATGCTTTGGGAGCTTGAAATTTAAAGTTTATCAAGACATTAATTGAATTACAAGTCTGATAGGAATTGAGAATGAACCATCGCAAGCCAATGATATTTTGTGGGCTCCCTGGCTGGTAGCCTTGTCCAGTGGGGAGGCATGGGGGCTTTAGAGGTTTTAGCTCCATTAAACTTGTTGGAAATCATTCGTAGCAATTTTAGACCTTTAAATAATATGAGAGATAAAATTTTAATTGAATATGCAATAAAAGATAGATAAATATATGAAATAAACCATAGTAGTGGAAAATTTTAATTGATGACTAATATAACTAAACACCCTTATGTCCATATTGCAATTGAGTTGATATATGGATCTTGAGGTATTAAATCTGAAATTGAATGTGGATGAATATAATGAATCTTAATAGTAGAACTTACATTATTGATATTGTAAGATTATGAACTCATCTGCTGGTTATAGGGATGATTAATATTGATGATATTTTGGGAATGAAATAGTTAATTACATATTTTTGATTAATTGCAATTGAGTACTTTCTGAATTCGAGACTGGATGGATAAATTATCAATCAGCCATGAGTGGCATATCTATATTCAAAGAAAATGAATTTTAATTACGATAATTATGAAAGATATCTTAAATGTTAGTGTTAGATTGAAGTATTCAAGAGTGAAACCAAGTATATTATGATGATTGATATAAGTGTCGTAATGATTAATGGTACATTCAACTATTCAAGAGTTGAGAGAGCATTGAAAGAAAATTATCTTATATCTAATTCACGAGAATTTCAAACTGTCTTATTAAGGAATCGAGAGTACCTGATATGTTGCTAACCTTAAGCATGGAAGACATTATACATGTAATAGACAACTACAGAAACCAATAAGATTTTAGATGTTATACCGTGAGCCTGTGTAATGGATTTAAGAGGTGCTTGGTATTGTTCTTGCCCTCAATGAAATTACTTAATTATTGATTACCAAGCCAATATTCAAATGGATTTATTTCAATTGTCTACGATATAAGGAATAGATTTCCTTCATATTGAGATGATGTGAAAGCGACAGTTTTGGACTGAGTTTGTTTAACAGCTATGAAAAGTATCATTAATTAAAGCAGTTTTTGTAGCTCAAAGTTAATAGAAGAGTTATGTTAATGATCAAGAGAAAGATTCGAAATATCAGATTAAAGATCAATTGGAAGCTTTGCTAACCAATGATGTTATGAGGTCTGTGTTAGAGGTGACTTGTGTCACAAAACATTAGTTCATTAGAAACTTTGATCAAGATGAAGGAAGTGTCTTATAGCTTAACACTGCTTTCATTACTCTTTGGGGTGTTCAATGTGTTTCAAATCTTTATAACTGAGGAGGTATATTTTAAACCCCGTTATGTGCTAGAACTTGAACCAATTTAACTTAAGAAAGAATTGACTTATTAAGATCAATGAAGTATAGATGACCGTGACTTTTAATAAAATTTAATTGATTATGAGAGGGAAAATTTGGATTCTATATTCTATTGGATGTATATCAATTTCGAGGACGAAATTCTTATAAGGAGGGGAGAATGTAAACCCCCGGAAATTTAATAGTGGGGAGGTTAACTCTCTGTATTAATTGGGGTGGCACCTGGTGTTATTATAACATTTAAGTCCCTGTATGCTGCTTGGATTCTCGAGTCGCGTCTGATGGGTTTCCGAGTCCTTGAGCTGAAGCGTTGCGTAGGGAATTATTTATATGATGGAGGGGGGCTCCCTCCATCATCCTGGCGTTCGCTTCCATGCTTCCATCAGGTAAATCCCTGATCTAGAGAGAGCGTGAGAGAGAGAGAGACAACCGGAAGAGGGAGACAGAAATAGTGCCCGAGAGGAGAGAGAGAGAGAGAATGAGAGAGAGTGGAGAGAGAGAGCGGGAGAGAGAGAGAAAGCATGAGTAATCCCCTGCCTCTTAGAGAGAGAGAGAGAGAGAGCAGGAGAGAGAAAGAGAACCTGAGAGAGAGAGAAAGAGAACCAGAGAGAGAAAGAGAACCAGAGAGAGAGAAAAAACCAGAGAGAGAGAAAGAGAAAGAAAGCTTGGGAGACACAGTGCGTGAGCCGGCCGATCCCGTTGGTTCAGGCCCGGCGGCGTGCTCGCCGCCGCGCCGGGCCTGATACTTGGCCGGCGACCCCGCCGGCGCTGGGGGAGGCGTCCGGCGGGGTAGTGGTGGAGAGAGAGTGGAGAGAGAGGGCCAATTGGCCCTCCTCTCGCGCGGCGGCGGAAGCCTTCGGCTTCCGCCGGTTGGTTCGGGCCCGGCGGCGTGCTCGCCGCCTCGCCGGGCCCGAGGCTTGGCCTGTCGCCTCCACCGGCGCCGGGCGTGCGTCCGGTGGAGGTCCGGCCGGCCAAGGTGGCCGGCCGTGCCGCCGGCACGATTCCGTGCCGCGCAGAGGAGTTGAGGGAGTGAGAGAAATTGAGGGGGAGAGAGGTAATTTGGCGGCCGGCGCGGCGGCGGCAGCTCTGGCCCGGCCATCGGCGGCCGGGCCGCCCTCAATTTGGCCGGCGGCGGCCCTGGCCGCCGGCCATGTCCCCGTCCCCTGTTCGGTGAAACAGGGGATCGAGAGGGGGGATAAGGCTGAACCGGGCCGGCTGGGCCGGCCGGTTCAGGCCTTTTGGGCCATGCTGTGAGCCGATTTTGGGCTGATTTTGGGCCCTGTAACGGGCCGGGATTAGAAAAATAATTATATGGTTGGAATCTAGGTTAAATCTAGTTTTTGGGGATGATTTTACTTCCCCATTTGAGTAAGTATGGTGAGAGATATTCGAGTCCGAAGTTGGGCCCGTGGATTGGTCAGGGTAGAGTCTTAGGAATCATTTCATGATCCAGATTTTAATCATTTAATTGTGTATAATAATCCTCCAGGTATCCCGACATCTGATTAGCCGATATATCTGTTGAATTGCGCGCGAAGGTAAGTAAGCCAGTTATCAGTTTATTAAATAAGTTATTTCAGGATATGCGTAGTTAAATTGTGAATTGTTATTGGCTAATTGTGTAAGTAGATGAATACTATGAGTTCATGTATGGATGCTATGCATGTGAGATACTGTTGCTATGCATGTAAGATGCTGTTGCTATGCATGAGAGATGTTGTTGCTATGCATGAGAGATGTCGTTGCTATGCATGAGAGATGCAGTTGCTATGCATGAGAGATGCAGTTATTATGCATGATGCATGAGAGATGCAGTTGCTATGCATGAGAAATGCAGTTAGTGTGACATTGATGTGATATATTACATGCAATTGTTCAGTAAGTATAATCCACTGTTTTACTACATGATTGATGTATTGATGTATTGATGTGATGTGAGGTACTGTTATGTGTCGCCACGGCTCTCCTTTATCATGACATAGCGTGACCCTGGTATCTCGACCCTTTCAGTAGGGGGGGATACTTCTAGGGAATGCTGTTGATACATTATTGGCGTGACCCTGGTATCTTGACCCTTTCAGTAGGGGGGATACTTCTAGGGAATGCTGGTTGATACATTATTGGCGTGACCCTGGTATCTTGACCCTTTCAATAGGGGGGATACTTCTAGGGAATGCTGGTTGATACATTATTGGCGTGACCCTGATATCTTGACCCTTTCAGTAGGGGGGATACTTCTAGGGAATGCTTGTTGGTACATTATTGGCGTGACCCTGATATCTTGACCCTTTCAGTAGGGGGGATACTTCTAGGGAATGCTTGTTGGTACATTATTGGCGTGACCCTGATATCTTGACCCTTTCAGTAGGGGGGATACTTCTAGGGAATGCTTGTTGATACATTATTGGCGTGACCCTGGTATCTTGACCTTTCAGTAGGGGGATGCTTTAAGGGAATGCTGGCTGGTACACTATTGAGATATCGCAGGGCCGTGGGTCACATTTACAGTTACCATTGAGAGTATAAACAGTGGGTTTACTTATAAAGTATAATTGAGCAATTATGGATGCAAATGATTGGTATTATATTCATAAGTGCCGCCGCGGTTCTCCTTTGCTATGGCCATACACATCTAGAGGATGTGCTCAGATGAGGCATTGCAGGGCCATGGGACACGTATGATATAATACTTACATTGCATAATGGAGTAATTGTGAATACAAAAGAATGAATTATATTTATGTGTGCCGCCACGGCTCTCCTTGTTATGGGGCATTGCAGGGCCTTGGGACACATATGATATAATATAACAATGATGAGTTTACTTACATTACATATTTGAGTATTTGTGCAATGTTTATGCATGCAGATTAATTATATGCTTATTGATTGCTATGCTATGATTGGACTGTATAACATGGTTTACTTACTGAGTGTAAGCTCACAAAATCCTTACAATGTTTTTATCAGAGCCACGAGGTTGAAGATGGATTTTGGGGTGATGGATCTTCTATTAAATAAGCCAGATCATTATTTTGTTGTAGCCCCAATATTATATATGTGTAGGGCTTGATGCCCAGACTTTATCATGGTGGTGTGTAAGGAACCATAGGTTCGTTGGAGCTTCTATAAAGTGGATTCATATGTTGATGTAACCCCTGTAATGCTTATGTGTAGGGCTTGTAGCCCAAATCTTTAGTTATGGATTGTATTAAAGACATGGACTTGAATGATATATAGGTTATTGAACTCAGTGTCATGTTTCGGGACGCCTTGCGTGCCCGGCACGCGGCGGGTTGTCACCCTAGCTCAAAATTTTGGGTCTGGGGCGTGACAGCACACCACTTGTCGCCGCCTCAGTGGGCTCTCGTGGGGACCGAAGAGTCCCTCCCCTCGACAAAGAGGATCATAAATAGATAACGCTCGGAATGCGCCCTCTCTTCTTTGAACCCAAGCCCCCTTTTATTTAGATCACGGTGCTTGGGATTACGTTCCCCACTCCTGAATCCACACTTCGGGATAGGGAGCCTCGGAGGGGTCAAGTAATAAATCTCCATGCCTCGTCCCAGGGCATCTTCTCTTCAGGAACGGACACGCCGAAGAAGGAGAAGAAAAGGTCAATCAGAAAAGGCAAACAAACGAAAACAAAAGGTCCATTTATATAGAAAATACACATGAGGGCCCCAAGAAATTAAGGCTGGGGATCAGACCCAGCGTCTCCTACAGTAGCATCAGCGGGGGCACCGCTTGGCTCCCCCTTCTTAGCAGTGTCCCGCCAAGATACCTCGGCAGCCGCATCGGCGCCAAGAACAGCTTCGAGATCAATGTCTAAGATCTCCTCATATTCGTCCTCTTCGGCTTCCGGGGTGCGGGTCTTATAGCATTCAGCTTCCAGACAGGACAAGTCCAGGTCAGGATAAGCTTGAGTGACCTTAGCTCGTGCCTCCTCTTGGCCGAACCGGAATGCATCGGCACAGGCTGCCCTGCGTTCCTTGGTAAATTGAGTAGAGCTCTTATACTCCACCACTGAATAAGCCCGCACGTTTGCCTCAGCCAATTGTTTCTCCAATTCAGAAGTCCTTCGACACCTCAAAGCCATCTCCTCTCCGAAGGCCTTCAGCCGCTCCTGGAACTCCAGGCTCATCTTGTTCACCTGCAGACAAAGAGCCGAGTAAGGCAAGAGTCGGAAGGCCAAAATGGACAAAATAGGGGACACCCTACCTGCTCGTCCTGCCGAGCCAGTTCATGGCTCAGTACTTGAACCCTATCAAGAGCCTTCGATTTAGCCGATTGATTTTGACGAAGACTCTCTTTGAGTTCATCAAACCGAGACTGTCTGTCCCCAATCTCCCGATGAGCATAGTCGAGATCATCGGAGAGCCGAGCAGCTTGCTCATCTGACCATTTTAGCTGATCCTTCATTTCGGCGAGCTCTTTATTCAAACGGGTAAGTTGGTCCTGCTGCCGCCAACACTTGTGCTCCTCCTCCTCGAGCCTCTTACTCCAGTTGCTTCTATCTTCGGCGTGGCTAGCCTTCAGCTGGTCCCATCTCTTCTCGAAAAACTGCTGCATGGCATTGACCTTATCTTTGTGCTCCGCTCTAATCTGTGATAATTCCAGACTAGCCTTGTCGGATTGCTCGCGAAAGCCCTGAAGCTCATTGACTTGCATTGCAAGTTGAGAGGCTCTTTCTCTCTCAGCTATAAGAATCTTATGAGTCTCCTCAAGCTCCCTTTGGGAGATCGCCAAAGCTCAGGAAAGACTAGCTGTTGAATCTACCCTCTCCTTGAGGTGACCGATTTCTTTACGGGCCTGAGCCCAAGCTCCAACAGCCAGATGCAAATGTCATTTCAACGCCCTCATGATCAAAGCATTCTGCGAAAAGAATCATACGTATGGAAACACAGTCGAACTAACTAACTAAAAACTTTACTTCGGGGCGATGGCTTACCCGAGACGCATAATCCGTGGCAATCCTCGTGAGCGAAATGTCATCGATCTTGGTAAGAAGGAAAGCTTCACTCGACACTCCAGTATACCTAAAGGCCACATCGACAAGGTCCACAGGATTGTCCCCTTTGGTCGAGGAACATTCTCCCTCATGGAACGCAGACCGCATTAAAGCAGAGAACATGGCACTAACCTCCGAATCACGCAATTGAAAATCTTTACTCAGGGGGCCAACTTGGGGACCCACGGCCCCTGGAGCCCTCGTCCGGCTAACCTCCTCCACCAAGGCCCTCATTTGAGAGGCCTCGGGCATTTCAGCTCTAGCAAGGGGAGCCTCAACCCGGACGTCCCTTCGCTTAGTGGCTCCCTTCTTCTTCAGACATTTCTCTGCCCCTGGCAGACTCCTCTTGAGCTTCAATCTCTCTCGGGGCCTCCGGTGCCTCGGCCGAAGGCCTTTCGCCGGAAGATGTACCGTGAAGTTCGGTCACTGGTTCAGCTGGTTCGGTTGCCCCTTCATCCTCCGCCGGCTCTCCCGCAGGCAGCCCAGGCTGAACTTCAGCAGCTACAACCGTTTCTTCCACCTCGATTGAAGTAGAGACCGCTCCTGTCTCCGCCTGCAATGCCTCCGGACCGTCGCCTCCAATGAGGGAGACCGGGCGACCCCGACCGTGGGGGTCTCTGAGTAAACTGACGTCGCTTCCGCGCCATCATCTGGCAAAACGACAACAGGTGGGGAGAAAATTTTGGCAGCCTCCTTCGAAACCCCCACAGTATCCTGACCTCTCCCCACTGACGGACTTTCCTCTGGCATCGAAGGACCGCGCGCCGCCACTGGAACTTCGATACTTTCATCCCCGGCGACAAGGGACGGCGATCATCACCATCTCTCCTGATCCCCCTAGGGCGGGAACCGAAGGGCGAGACCTTTTCTCGGCCCTATATGCTTACTGCTGGGGCCGGGCCTCCCACGACGCTTACCCAGTTCCTCTCTCATCTGATCTACGAACGCCGACCTTTCGGCTGCAGACGCAATGCGACTCGCCCGTTAGCTCGTACAAAAATCGAAGCTAAAATCGTCTTAACCTGTTAGCTACAAAATAATACTTACCGCGAGGATCAACGGGGCTCAATCCGACTATGAAAAGAGCATCCTCTAATAGAAGGATGCTAGCTGGAAGCACTCGACTGCTGCGCAATACGACCAGATCCCTCTTCTCCTGCTCGGATAACTCTGGATGCGCTTCCGGATCTTTTACATAACGTCCCCACACCCGAGGAAAATCCGAGCCAATATTTCCTTCGACTATAAAGAATCGCGATTTCCATTCTTTTATCGACTACGGATTGTCTGAAATCATCTTGAAAGACCTCCGAGGACCAATGTAAGGCCACTCGGAGGCCCTCCCAGAAACCAAGTTGTAGCACACCCTGAACATCGGGAGAGTCGCGGTTACCCCAACGCGGCTACACAGCGAGATGAATCCGATAAGGTTGCGCCAGCTATTGGGAGCCACCATGGTGAAGCATATGTTGTAGAACCTCATCACCTCCTGAACCAGCGGATGAAGAGGAAACCTGAGGCCCGCCCTCAAACTTTCCTCGTAACAGAATGCTCCATCCCCTAGTTCAAATGTCACCCTGTCGTCGGCCGTCAGGAGCAACAGGGCAACATCCTGAGGAATCTTGTATAGGCGGCGTATCCGTTCCTGATCCGCCAGGGTCACCTCTGAAGCCAAATTGCTCGGACTCACCATGCTTTCGATCGAAAGAGATGCTGAGCAAGGTCGCCAAGAAAATAGGAGAACGAAGTTCTTCGAGGGAAAGCGAAAGAGCACTGCGAATGGGGTTGGCGCCGCTTCAACTCCATTTTTCCCAAAAGAAATCGCCTCAAGGAGAAGATAAGATGTCTCAACCAAGACGTCCGAAACGCCACTGCATGCGCTGTGAAGATCGAGATTCCCTACGTGGCGCAACCCGGCCGTTGCACCCAAGAAACGACGGATCCACCTCGTAAAGGCAAGGCGGCCACGTAGCATTTCCTAGGGCATCATTGCGTGGGCTGTCAAATCCAGATCCCCCTGTTCGGATCGCGCCACATAGGTCTATACTCCCTATGCCCGAAACTACACTTCGAACTAGGGAGTGGGGGACATGTCTTGAGGGGTAAAATCGCCATTGCATTGATAACCGTGCTAAGGGGCTAAGATCAGCCCTGGCCCTCACTTGCTACACTGTGCCCACAAAGAGTGAGCTAACCAATATGATTCAGCGGATCGAGCAACCCATAGCTCGGCTCAATCCATAGCTCGGCTCCCCCGAGCAATCCATAGCTCGGCCTCCCCGAGCAATCCATAGCTTGGCGCCCCGAGAAATCCATAGCTTGGCCTCCCCGAGCAATTTATAGCTCGGCCTCTCCGAGCACTCCATAGCTTGACATGCGCCTCCGCGGAACGAAACTGTTTTCACATCCGGCTTATTTCTTCTGTCATATCTCAGCCCCTCGTACCTCGGCTGCTCAAGCCATGCTTACGCCCCAGCAGCGCGAACTATTTGTGCATTTCGGCCATCAAGGCCGGGTCGTCCCTCGACCGTCGAACCAAGCCTTTCTGCCCCTGCGGAACCTGGCGCAGGAGAGCCCAAGTTCAGTGTAACAAAATTCCAAACGATGAATTATATCGAGACGTGGCCTAGGACCTACACAATCATCGGATCTTGGGCCATCAGAAAGCTCTCCCAGCCGTCGATCCTCTAACGGATAGGATATGGATCTTACCGGCCTCACAACGGCTTGATTCGAATCATCTTCGAATTCCAACAACCTTCGAACCTTCCAGAAGGCGCTCAAGATTCAGGTGATTGCCTATAAATAGGACACTTCCAGATTTTCTCAGGTACGCGACTCCTCGCTCAGTCTCAGTATCACTCTCTCTCTTTCACTGCTCCCCCCCTCTCGCCATTGGCGCTCCACTCGAGCTCCGATAGGCCACCCCTGGAGAGACTCTTCAGAGGGATCCTTCTCCCTATATTTGTTATCCGTCGATCTCCACTGACTTGAGCGTCGGAGGGTCTTCCGCGGAGGGCCACCCCCAACGCCTCCTGCATGAGGACTTCTTTGCAGGTTCGCCCAGGAAGAAGCCCAATCAGGAGACCGATCGCGCCCGAGTGGAGGACAGATTTCGGCGACAACAGATTCTAAATTTAAAATCTTAAAATCAAGCCATTAGATCGGTTCTTGCAAGGTTTCAACCTATTTTCTAAGCAGAATTTATCAATTTATGGTTTAATTTTTTTAAAGCATAATTTTTTTTAAAGCATAATTTAAGGTTTGATTTTTTAATTTTAGTTCCACGATTTTGATTCATACTTTCTAAGTTATTTACTATCTTTACTAAAAAAATATGTTTATTTTAAATCAGTCAATAAATATCATATATTCTTATTATTGAACATGATCTAATAAAAAAATTGTAACCATTAAATCAATTATGTGCCAAATAAGAAAAAAAATAAAAAATTGGTACCAAGTCGAACCAATATGATTGGATCGGCTTGGGTTAGTTCGAAGGTATAATTGAATTGATTTGAAGTGAAAATTTTGTGATATCAATCCTGATTAGATTTCTAAAAGCAATCTTGATAAGATTGATTACCGATTCTATTTGAAATTCTTTAAATTAAGTTATGTGCTCTTTTTCAACGTAATTTTATAATTTTTTACTCTATTTTTGAATGATGGATAATAGCATTATTTTATCATTTTTTGTTATAATTTGTAGACAAATTTTTTATTGATTGGTATTAAGATAAATTTTTTATTTGAGTTATGAAGAAAAATTTTTTATATGTGACATTGTGACTCCAACTAAAACGGGATCTCTTTGTTGTTATTGAATACAACAATGTAAAAATAAAAAATTAAAATTTAAAAAATTAAAAAATTGTTCCATTCACTTTCAATATTTTTATATTACTGCTCAACATCTCATAAAAATAAAAATAATAAAAAAAAGCATTCCTATAAAAAGCATCAAATGTTATCTAAACATTATTATTTTCGATTAGATTTATTAAATATTAATTTATTTTGTTGATTGACGCTATGCATCAATTTTTGTGGCACTGCAATGTTACGAAATGATTGAAAAGCAAAGGGCATAAGTAATGGACTTTCTCACCGCGTCATGGCATCCATCAATCGTTATTTATTTCTAAGATATTTGCTAACAATAACGATGGAACTTTTAAGGATGAAACTTACGTATACTTTCTTAAATATAAATATAATTAAATTATATATTTTTATTTTTTTATTGCACTTAAGTTTTTTTTTTAATACGTTTGGCAATTGAAGATAGATAGGCTGGAACGGGAAGCTTCTAGTTACACAGCAAAAATATTTTCTACATCCTTAATTTTTTTAAAAAAATTAATTTTTTGAATTACTTTTAAAACTCTTTTTTTTTTTTTTTTTTTACTTTGATGGTACCCTTGACTTCTCTCTCTTTCGCTCTAGCCCTTTCTTTTTATTGTATTAGGACAAGAAGAAATAGAAAAGAAAGGTCTACAAGGCAGCAGGCGAAAAGAGGAAGAGAAGAGTGAGGATTTTAAAGGTAATTTAAAAAATTAATTTTTTTTAAAATATTTGAGGGGTGTAGAGTGTAACTTTTGCTGTGTAAATAGAAGCTCCCTGGAACGGTTTAAAAAAAAAAAATTAAATAAAAACAGACTCCAATTGTGCATCTAACCAATAGCATATAAATTTTATTTATTTAAAAACTTAAAGAGAACCATGGTGATAATTTTAAATCATAAATGATTGTTATCCTCTAAATCAATGATATCAAAATATATTTTACAACTCTCAAAAATTTTTTCCCTTCTCATATTATCTATTATTATATTATATTATATTATGATACAATTAAATTATAAAAATATTAAATTATATTTTTTTCATAAATAATGGATAGGAGATCACTGAAATCATCCTCAATATCAATAACGAGCATGGAATCACTGAATTCAACGATGATTCTAAAAATCGATCAATCACCACATTATGTAATCGGAGCAATTCCCAAACATGATCGCCTCCTCAAATCGGATATTATCCGGAAGCTCCCTAATAAATAAATAAATAAATAAGCATAAAAACATTAGGTCAGAGATTCTGCCACAGCTTGCGACCTTCTGTGGCAGAAAATTCTCATTACCTACGGTGATGATCATCCCAACCTCCGAGGATATATAGATAGATCCAAACCCTACAAAGCCAGAACATTCATCAGTTTTCAGACCATACACAAGATCGAAGAGCATAGACAAACACGAGACTCGCAATTTTGAGAGCAAGGAAAGGGTCAAACTTTGGCTGTAGCGCTGCATATTATTGATGTCCGTCCCACTTATCATTTGTCACCGATCACCGATCAGTCGGAGAACAAAGCATACGCTTCAAGAAGAAGGCAAAGACTCCTCCAACCGGCAAGGAAACTAAACCAAGGACCTATACAACGCCAAACAGTCACAGAGATCATCCATCTCCACCGTCAAGCAGCAGCCTTCCTGGCCCTCTTCGCAGCAGGGGACCTGATGGACTTGGGTTGCTTCGGCTTTGCAGGGCTGGCCTTCTTAACCCCTGGTTTCTTAGCCTTTGTAGGCTTCGGGGACTTCTTCGGAGCAGCAGCAAAGCAGCACGGGCATCATCTTAACCGCAGGAGCAGAGACTGTCTCCTTCGCCGGCTGCTTCTTTTCCTTCGTCGTCGGCTTCTTCTTCTTCTTGTCCTTCCCAGTCTCCGATAGTTTGAAGGAGGCCTTCACCTTCACAAGCTTGCCTTTGGCAGTGAAGTTCCTCAACTGGGTGGCCAACATCTTCTTGTAATTCGCCCGCAAAACACCCTTGTGCTTCTCCTCCATGTGCTTAGCAATGGCATAGGGGCTGGAGCCAGTCTTCTCGTTGAGCGCCAAGATCGCATCTTTGATCATCTAAACCAATCAACAATCAAAACCCAGAACAAATTAGCAATCAAAACCGAAGCTTTTTTAACGTAGAAATCATCGAATTGGAGAGAGAAAGAGAGGAGATCTTCTTTACTGGAAATAAGGCGGGTGGGAAGGGGCGGAGGAGGACTTAGAAGCCTTGGGCTTCTTCTCCTTCGCCGGCTTGGGAGTACTCGGCTCTTCAGCTGTCGTCATACGTGCAAGACGACGGGATTTACCTGAAAAAACCAGCGTTCTCCCGATCGCTGATGAAGGGCACCGGAATGCGACGGCCTTTTATAGGAGGACGGGATCTGGTGGAGGAGAGGCTGGAGCGATGCGATTGGCTTCGAATGGAGGAGCACGGATCGACCGCCTCGGTGGCATGGATCGTGGCCGTCCAGTTCTCTGACGTATGTAGGGTGAAGATTGCTTCGGACGCCGGATTCGGAAAGTTCCGGGGATTCTCAGGGTCGGGGATGCGTTCTTGCGCTTTTTTTTGGCAAGCACACGCGGCCGTTCCGTCGGAAAATGGGTTGCCGAGAGAGGGCAGCGCACCGGAGGTGAGGTGAAGAGCGGGCGAAGCTGTTTGTTAGCTGTTGGGCATTAAACTTTCCAATCCATTAACATGCTAGCTAATGCATCCATAACATCTATACAATATTATTTTAATAAAATAATAATTTTTGATATATAGGGGATAAACAAAATAAGAATCCTTCCGAAATTGGAGAGTGTTGCCGAATCTGTCCTTCGATTTGCCCGATCGGTCTCCTGATCGGGCTTCCTCCTGGACGGACCTGCAAAGAAGTCCTCACGCGAGAGGCATTGGGGGTGGCCCTCCGCGGAAGACCCTTCGACGCTCAAATCAGTGGGGATCAGCGATTAACAGAAATGAGAGAATGCTCTCTCTGGGGAGTCCCTCCAGGGTTGGCCTATCGGGAGCTTGTGCAGAGCACCAATGGTGGAAAGGAGAAGGGGAGTAGTGAAAGAGAGAGAGGGAGAGTGATGCTGAAATTGAGTCAGAAGTTGTGTACGGGGGCTTGCACGTATCTCCAAGAATCTGGGAGTGTCTTATTTATAAGTAATCACTTGAATCTTGAGCGCCTTCTTGAAGGTTCGAAGGTTGTTGGGATACAGAGATGATTCGAATCAAGCTATTGTGAGGCCGATGAGATCCGTATCTTGTTCGTTGAAGGATCGACGACTGGGAGAGCTCTCTGATGGCCCGAGATCCGATGACTGCGTAGGTCCTAGGCCGTTATTGCAGATCCTAGGCCACACCTCGATATGATTCATCGTTTGGAATTCTGTTACACTGGACTTGGGCTCTCCCGCGCCAGGCTCCGCGGGAGCGCGGAAAGGCTTGGTTCAGATGGTCGAGGGACGACCTAGCCTTGATGGCCAAAATGCACAGACAGTTCGCGCTGCTGGGGCGTAAGCATGGCTCGAGCAGCAGAGGCACGAGGGCGGCTGAGATATGACAAAAGAAATAAGCCGGTCGTGAAAACAGTTTCGTTCCGCGGAGGTGCATGTCGAGCTACGGACTGCTCGAGGAAATCGAGCTATGGGTTGCTCGGGGGAGCCGAGCTATGGGTTGCTTGGGGGAGCCGAGCTATGGATTGCTTGGGGAAACCGAGGTACGGATTGCTCGGGGAAACCGAGCTACGAATTGCTCGGGGGCCAGCTACAGATTGCTCAGAGAGGCCGAGCTACGGGTTGCTCGATCCGCCGAATCATACTGGTTAGCCCATTCTTTGTGGCGCCGTGTAGCAAGTGGGGGCCAGGGCTGATCTTAGCCCCTTCGCATGGTTATCAATGCAATGGCGATTTTACCCCCAACACATGCCCCCCACTCCCTAGTTCGAAGCGTAGATTCGGGCATAGGGAGTATAGACCTAGGTGGTGCGATCCGAACGGGGGGATATGGATTTGACAGCCCACGCAATGATGCCCTAATTAATGCTGTGTGGCCATCTTGCCTTCTCGAGGTGGATCCATCGTTTCCCAGGAGCGAAGGCGACGGTTGGGGAAGCACCACGTAGGAAATCTCGATCTTCACGGTGCCCGCAGCGGCGTTCCGAACGTCTTGGTTGAGATGCCTTATCTTCTCCCTGAGGCGGTTTCTTTTGGAGAAAACGGAGTTGAAGCTGCGCCCTCCCCATTCGTAGAGCTCTTTCATTTTTTTCCTCGAAAGATTTCATTCTTCTATTTTCTTTGCGCCCTCGTTCAACGCCTGTTTTGATCGAAAGGATGGTGAGTCCCAGTGATCAGGCTTCGGAGGTGACCCTGGCAGATCTGGAATGGATATACCGCCTATACAAGATTCCTTAGGATGTTACCCTGTTGCTCCCGACGGCTGACGACAGGGTGACATTCGAATTAGGGGATGAAGCAAATTGTTATAAGGAAAGCTTGAGGGCAGGCCTCAGGTTTCCTCTTCATCCGCTGGTGCGGGAGGTGATGAAGTTCTACAACATATTCATCTCGCTGTACAGTTGCGTTGGGGTAACCGCGACTCTCCCAATGTTCAAGGTGTGTTATAATTTGGTTTTTGGGAGGGCTTCCGAGTGGCCCTACATTGGTCCTCGGAGGTCTTTCAAGATGATTTCAGACAATCCATCGTCGATAAAAGAGTGGAAATCACGATTCTTTATAGTCGAAGGGAATATTGGCTCGGATTTCCCCCGGTGTGGGGGCGATATGTAAAGGATCCAGAGGCACATCCGGAGTTATCCGAGAAGGAGAAGAGGGATTTGATCGTATTACGCAACAGTCGAGTGCTTCCAGCCAGTGCCCTTCTATCAGAGGACGCTCTCTTCGCGGCTGGATTGAGTCCCATGGATCCTCGCGGTAAGCATTATTTTGTAGCCAATAGGTTGATGTGATTTTAGCTTCAATTTTTGTGCAAGCTAACAGGCGAGTCGCATTGCTCCTGTAGCCAAAGGTCGGCGTTCATAAATCAGGTGAGAGAGGAATTGGGCAAGCATCGTAGGAGGTCCGGCTCAGTAGTAAGTATAGGGCTGAGAAAAGGCCTCGCCCTTCCGGTCCCCGCCCTGGGGGATCAGGAGAGATGGTGATGACCGCGTTCCTCGTCACCGTGGGATGGAAGTATCGCTGTTTCGGCGGCGCAGTCCTTTGGTGGCGGAGGAAGGTCTGTCAGCAGGGAGAGATCAGGACACCATGGGGTTTCGAGGAGGCTGCCGAAATTTCCTCCCCACCTGTTGGCATTTTGTCAGATGATGGCAAGGGAGCAACGTCAGTTCACTCGGAGACCCCCGTGGCTGGGGTTGCCCGGTCCCCCTCATTGGAGGCCGGTGGTCCGGAGAAGTTGCGGCGGAGGCGGGAATGGTCTCCGCTTCAATCGAGATGGAGAAATGGTCGTAGTTGCCAAAGTTCAGTCCAGGTTGCCCGCGGGAGAGTCAGAGGAGGATGAAGGGGCACCGAACCAGTCGAACCGGCGACCGAACCTCGCGGGGCGTCTTCCGGCGAAAGGCTTTCTGCTGAGGCACCGGAGGCCCCGAGAGAAACTGAAGTCCAAGAGGAGTCTGCCGGGGGCAGAGAAATGTCCGAAGAAGCAGAAGAAGAAGAAGAAGAAGAAGGAGGAGGAGGGAGCCGCTGAAGGGGACGTCCGGGCTGGGGCTCCCCTTGCCGAGCTGAGATGCCTGAGGCCTCTCAAAAGAGGGCTTTGGTGGAGGAGGTTGGCCAGACAAGGGCCTCAGGGGCCGCGGGTTCCCAAGTTGTCTCCCTGAGTGTAGATTTCCACTCATGCGATCCGGAGGTGAGTGCCATGTTCTCCGCTTTGATGGGTCTATGTTCCAAGAGGGAGAGAGTTCCTCGGCGGAAGGGAACGATCCGAAGGATCTTGTCGAGGTGGCCTTTAGGCACACTGGAGTGCCGAATGAAGCTTTCCTTCTCGCGAGATTGATGACCTTGCCCTCACGAGGATTGCTTCGGATTATGCGTGTCGGGTAAGTTATCACACCGAAGCAAGGTTTTCGGTCAGTTAGTTCGACTGTGCCAAAGAAGTCGATCACCTCAAGGAGAGGGTGGATTCAACAGTCAGTCTTTCTCGAGCCTTGGTGGTCTCCCAAAGGGAGCTCGAGGAGACTCATAAGGTCCTTGTAGCTGAGAGAGAAAGAGCCTTTCAACTCGCAATGCAAGTCAATGAGCTTCAAGGCTTTCGTGAGCAATCCGACAAGGCTAGTTTGGAATTATCCCAGACTAGGGTGGAGCACGAGGATATGGTCAAGGCCATGCAGCGGTTTTTCAATAAGAGATGGGACCAGCTGAAAGCCAGCCATGCCGAAGATAAAAGCAACTGGGATAAGAGGCTCGAGGAGGAGGAGCTCAAGTGCCAGCGGCGGCAGGACTAGCTCACCCGTTTGGACAAAGAACTTTCCGAAATGAAGGATCGGCTAAAAAGGTCTGACGAGCGAGCTGCTCGTCTCTCCGAGGAGCTCGACTACGCTCACCAGGAGATTGGGGACAGACAGTCCTGGGTTGATGAACTCAAAGAGAGTCTTCGTCAAAATCAATCAGCTAAATCGAAGGCTCTCAATAGGGTTCAAGTGCTGGGCGATGAACTAGCTCGGCGGGACGAGCAGGTAGGGTGTTTCCTGTCTCATCTGTTTTGGCCTTTCGACCTTTGTCTTACTCGGCTTTTTGTCTGCAGGTAAACAAGATGAGTCTGGGGTTCCAAGAGCGGTTGAAGGCCTTCAGAGAGGAGACGGCTTCGAGGCATAGAAGGATTTCCGAGTTGGAGAAACAATTGGCTGAGGCAAACACGCGGGCCTCTTCAGCGGTGGAGGAGTATAAGAGCTCCACCCAGTTTGCCAAGGAACGCAGGGCGGCTTGTGCCGATGCATTCCGGTTCGGTGAAGAGGAGGCGCGAGCTAAGATCACCCAAACTTATCCCGACCTGGACTTGTCCTGTTTGGAAGCCGAATATTATGAGACCCGCACCCCGGGGGCCAGGGAGGACAAGTATGAGGAGATCTCAGACGTCGATCTCGAAGCTATTCTGGGCGTCAATGCTGCCGCCGAGGTATCTCGGCGGACTCCATCGAAAAGGGGGAGCCAAGCGATGCCCCTGCTGACGCCGCTACAGGAGGCGCAGGGTCTGATCCCAAGCCTTGATCCCTTGAGGGCCTCCACATGTATTTTCTGTTTCTCTTCTTTTGTAGTTCAACTGGAAATTAGTAAACTGATCAGTTGTCTTCGTTTGTTTGCCTTTCTCGGATGATTTCTTGTCTTAAGTTTTATCCCAACCGCGAGCAACCTATAGCTTATTTGCGCCGCTTGGTTGGTTTTTTGGCTCGAATTTGAGGGAACATCTGGGTCGAGGCCAAGGCATAGGGATAGCCCCGACGAAGAAGCCGAGAGACAACATAGCTCGATAAAAAAAGGAGGTTGAGAGACGATTCAGTTCGGCTTAGACCGAGTGATGAAATAGCTCGGCTAGGATCGAGGGATGAAATAGCTCGGCTAGGACCGAGGGACGAAATAGCTCGGTTGGGGCCGAGGGATGAAATAGCTCGGCTAGGGCCGAGAAATGAAATAGTTCGGGTAGGGCCGAGAAATGCGGTAGGTCGATTGGACGAGACCAGGAATCACAAAGCATCCTGGCTAGGACCGGAGTAGTCCGTCTTATCAGTGGCGAAATCGTGGATGCGCCTTCGATGAAAAAGAGGGGAGTTTGGTCCCGAGAAAGGGGGGGTTTGTTGAACCCGTTGTCATCCATTTATCCTTTTCGGTAAAGAGAGGGTGACTCCTCGCTTCCCGCGAGCAGTCATTGAGGTGATGACGCGTAGCAAGATTTTATGTCAGTGGCACTGGGGCCGATGGCTAGGGCGATTAGGGCTCTCGCTTGGAGCGGTTTAAATACTGATAGGTGATAAGCCATCGTTAACCATTTCCTCTGCCGATCTTCGCTGGTCTATCCGAGCTTGCGATAGTAGGATGGCTTCCAAAGATGGAGGGGGGTCGCCGGAGCACCAATCGACGTGTCAACGCTCGTTGGGGGGCCCGTAGGAGTCGTACCAAGGTGGGGATCGACGGGGACATCCTGGCCTCATTGTTTGTAAGTCGTGAGCGACTCCAACAGGCGACCGAGCAATACATGATTGCCTCTACTAGGAGATCATGCACCTCCGCGCGATCAATGATCGGTTGGAAAAGCGTGTGGCATCCCTTCAGCAACAGGTGTGCGACCCAGCAGTGGAGCGAGGGGAAGGCTCAGCAGTTCCCGGAGAGAATGATAAGCCCCTGTGAGGGATGATGTATTTTTTTTCTTTTTGTCGCCCCCTTTTTATGATGAATGAGAAGAACCGTTTCTATAGCTTTTGTGTTTGCCGCTGTTTTGAGATGCTCGCTTTCATCGTGTAGATTTTATAAACGATCTATCCCTCGGAGGATTTCTAGCCATCCTTGCCCAGATCAAGGCGCGGGATAACATTCAGTCATGTTGGACTGAAAATAGGTACTTCATTTTGCTTCGAAGTATAGAACAGCTTTGGCTTTAGAGGGGAGCATAGGGTGGTGCCTAGGTCCGCGCCTAGGTCCCACAGGCAGTTGGGCCAGAGCATAGGGTATCGAAACGTCCCTATCGAGGAATATTTGGCCCTCACGTCTCTTTATTACCCTTGTAAGTGCTTTGTTTTTTCTAAGGCAGGTCGATCTTCGTTTTGCTGAAGTAAATAGTATGGCTCTACAGCTAGCAAAAGGTCGCCCCAGCACTTTCCGAGGGACCTTTACTGTATCGATCTTTCCCAATGCATGTCGCTTTGGCGTACGATGTAAGCGCTTATTTTCTATTGGAGAATGTCATTTTTGCGGGACGATCTCCCAGGTCTGCCAGTATCTGTAAGATCGGCAGATGATTTTCTGCATTTAAAGCTCGTGATCCGGGATCAGAGAAAATATTTTGGCATGCGTCATGGTTCGGGCGATGCGCTTGGCGTGCGACGAAGGGCGCCGCTCTTATCCCAGGGAGGCCACGTGGTGGTATGGGTTGGATGTTTTGAATCTCGGGGCTTTCGGCTCTGATAGCTGCTCCCGGTTCATCTTCACCTATAAAAAGGGGAAAGAGGGCTGTGTTGGGCCATCCCAGAGTTTTCTTCTCTGTGAATTGTGAAGGTTTACATGATGCATGTCTCTCTGGGCTTAGAGCGGAGGACCGAGCTTTCCTTCTGCAAGTCGTCGTCCTCCAAACAGCTGGGGTGATGAAGGAGCCGCTGGAGAGTGGCTCGTCCTCAAGAGAGGAGTTCCGAGATCGTATGGAGAGCGCACAGGAGGTTCGCAGAGATCGCATGGAGAGCGCACATATGCGCTTCCTGTGTGTCCTTTGCGATTCGCCTTGGGAGACGTAAGTGTTGGCCCAGATGACAACCCAAGGGGGGGGGGTGAATTGGGTTCTTTAAAAATTTATCCTTTTAAAGTAGTTTGCTTAAGAAGAATGAAAGCAAATGCAATGTAAATACAAAGTACAGTGAATAAAACAGAGATAGAGATAGAGTCAATGGAAGCACGACAAACACAAAGATTTTATAGTGGTTCGGTGTATCCAACACCTACGTCCACTCCCAAGATTCACTTGGGTCCACACTATAATCTTCCTTGATTACAGCCGAGTTGTTTAACAAGCTCACAACTCAAACTTATTGTTTTTCCGGGATCACAACGAACCCAGCTGTTTTCGGGTTCACCAGCACAAAAACCTAACACAAGCTATACCAAGCTTGTACCGAGGTAAGACTACCTCCACTAGTTCAATCCCCCAGATTGAACTAGGCACAAATAATAGAAATGTTTTTTCAATTACAAAGCTCCTTAATGAGCAGATAATCAAATATAAGAACAAAGTTTAGAAAAGCCTGATTTGTAGTTGGTTGGCTTTTGAGCTTTTTTCTTTTCTTCTTTTCCTCAACTCCTTGGAAGTGTAGAATCGGGCCTCAGCTCGGATTCTTCACGGACTGAACGTTGGAGTTGATTTGAGCTTTTCTTCGAATGTAGAAGATCTCTTGAGTTGCTCTTGAATAGCTCTTGGATTTTCTTTCTTCCTTGGATTGTTGAACTTGAGCACAGATGAAGCTTCCTTTGATTTCACTCTTTTTCTTTCACTCTATTTTGAATCACGGATTTTTTCAAATGATGCTCTGTTTTTCCGATTTTTTCCTTTTTCTCTCTTGATGTGTATATCTCTCTATTTGTATATCTTTGATTTGAAAATGGCTTCTCTATTTATAGATTCTGCAAAAATATAGCCGTTAGAAACAAAGAAAAATAGCCGTTAATTAAAAATCTTACCATTGACGCTGAGTTGGCATTCGAAAAAATCTCGCCCAGATTTGTTGGAGTCGACTCCTGCATTTCGCGAGTCGGCTCGAAGTCGTGATACCATAAATAGAAATATTCAGAAAGTCAAAGGGTCGACTCATCGAAAATAAGGTGTCGACTCCTGACAGTCGGGGGTCGACTCATGAAAAGTTAGGGGTCGACTCGTGAAGTGCTCAGAAACACAACCTTCTGTGTCTGAGCGGAGTCGACTCACACAGTCATGGAGTCGGCTCGACAGAATCGGGGGTTGACTCATGAAATCACAGGAGTCGACTCGAGACAGACAGACATTTCTATATTCTGAGTGGAGTCGACTCTGAAACTCTAGAGTCGGCTCCGGAACGTATCAAAAATCAGAGAATTTCCTGATTGACTTGAAATTCGTTCCAGATTCATTTTAAATCAATTTTTGACTTGAATACAATAAAATTGTCATTAGAATCAATTCAAGAAATGTTCCAAAAACTCATTGATTATAATATGAAGTATAAAATTTCTTTTTGAAAGCTTAAACATGGAGCTTGAAGTTACTTTCAAATTGATTAAAGTTATACTTTAACATTCTCATTCATTGTTCTAAATAAATTCATTGCTCATGTAAATAAACTCATTACATCTTTTAATATACTCATGGCTTTTGGTAATCATCAAAATCAATAAGATTAGGGCAACAAATTCTCAACAATCTCCCCAACAATCTCCCCCTTTTTGATGATGACAAAAACATTGAGTTTATGCATGATTGATTAGAGAATTTATTTTATTTCATAGTTAGGCTTAGGCTCCCCCTGAATGAGGTAGCTCCCCCTATGAAACTCAATTAAATATTCCATTCATTCAATTATTTATCTCATTCATTCAATCATTTTAATATCATTTGATTAATTAATTTCTCCCCCATGCATATACAGTTATAAAACTATAAAACTCTTCCCCTTTTTTGTTATCAACAAAAAGGTAGAGATGCATCAAACATAATCATTCATTCATTCATTCAAGATATGATTTAACAAAATCTAAGATTCATTGATACAAGGAGAAATACATTCAGACTCAGATTACATTGAGTATTCAAAATAGACTTTTTATTACATCAAAGTATCAAAATGTAAAACATGATATGAACTTCATTACATTGCAAGGACTAAGTATCTAATACATCAAGTGAGTCCTTACAATCCTAGTTAAGTGATCTATAATATTTTTCATTTCATCTGTTTGAATCTTGACATAATCCTTCAGTCTTTCATCAACAAAAGTGCAAGTAGTCAATATTTTATCTTGGAGTTCAGCATTGCATTTTGCATATGTTTCCATCTCACAGACGTCTTTAAGTTCTTCAAAGATATTCTTTAGGTCGCCACGTAAAGACACAGATGAAGTGCTAATGGTTGACTCTATCTTGGTGATCCGATCATCTAAAGAGTAAAGAGATTCTTTCAGATTCATAAATTTGTTTTCAAACTCTGATTTCAATTTATCTGCCTGATCATCAA
>UESW01001945.1:110010-135834 GCA_900491605.1 Calamus simplicifolius | reverse complement strand
CACGTTTTTAAATTGCACAAAGCATTATATGGTTTGAAACAAGCACCTAGAGCTTGGTATGATAGATTAAGTAAATTCTTAATTGAAAATGATTTTATAAGAGGAAATGTTGATAAAACATTATTTTTGAAAAGAAAAGTAAAGATTTATTAGTAGTTCAAATATATGTTGATGATATATTTTTGGTGCTACTAACAATCTTCTATGTCAAGAATTTGCTAAGTTAATGCAGGGAGAATTTGAAATGAGCATGATGGGAGAACTCAACTTCTTCCTTGGACTCCAAATCAAACAAAGCAAAGAGGGAATCTTTATCAACCAAACAAAGTACACAAGAGAAATTCTAAAGAAGTTTGGTATGGAATCAATCAAACCCCTCGAACACCAATGAGTCCTTCATGCAAGCTGGACAAAGATGAAGAAGGTAAGAAGGTTGATCAAAATATTATCGAGGTATAATCGGATCCCTACTTTACTTAACTGCAAGTAGACCAGACATAATGTTTGCTGTTTGCTTATGTGCTAGATTTCAGTCTGAACCTAAAGAATCACATTTAATTGCTGTTAAAAGAATACTAAGATACTTAAGTGGAACAAAAAATGTAGGTTTATGGTATTCTAGAGACTCAACATTAAATCTAATTGCATATTCTGATTCTGATTATGCTGGATGTAAGTTAGATAGAAAAAGCACAAGTGGTGCATGCCAATTCTTAGGAAGTAACTTAATCTCATGGTTTAGCAAAAAGCAAAATTCAGTTGCATTATCAACTACTGAAGCTGAATATGTTGCAGCTGGAAGTTGCTGTGCTCAAATCCTATGGATTAAGCGACAACTTGAAGACTATGGTATCACACTTGATAAAACACCTATAAGATGTGATAATACAAGTGCAATAATCTAACTAAAAATCCAATTCAACATTCAAGAACAAACACATAGAAATTAGATATCATTTTATAAGAGAACATGTTGCCAATAATGAAATTTGTCTTGATTATGTTAATACTGAAGAACAATTAGCTGATATATTTACAAAACCCTTAAGTGAAGAAAGATTCTGTTATCTTAGAGGAGAGTTAGGGATTTGTGATCCATTAGAATGAATTTGAAACCCCTAAGGAAATTTTATCTAAAATTCTTTCAAATCCTTGATCTTTAAGGAAATCTTATCTAGAATTCATATCTAATTGATCTATTAAAATCCAATGATTATTTTATCAATTTTTATGATCATTTCCGGACACATTTCAGATTATCTGAAATTTATGTTTTTGCTCTGAAATGGTCTCGGAGCCGACTCGGTGAGTATCGGAGTCGACTCCATGTTTCTACTGAAACTCTAGAGTCGACCCCTTCTCTGCGCGAGTCGACTCCACTTCGGGATAGTTTTCTGTGACTGTCCGGAGTCGACCCCTCGCTTTGCGGGAGCCGACTCGAAGTGGTCCCAGGTCGATTTATCTAGGGCAGAGTCGACTCGCCGCTCATTTCTATCATCTCAATCCTCAAATACTCTCTCCAAAATTTTTCCTAACCTTCCAAATCCTCAGAAATCCCTGATTAACCCTTCCATAGATCAAATGGCCCTAAAACCCGTGGATCTAACCTTGGTGCGGCCGGAGTGAAAAGGAAGAAGGCGGTGAGGAAGACGTGAGGCGTCCCGTTCGTGAGCCTTCACCGAGCTTGGATTCAACCTCATCCTCTTCGACTCCTAGTGCTTCTCCCTCTACGGCTCCATCTCAGGTAGATAGACTTGCCGATAGAGTGATTACAACCGGGAGGAAAGTGATTTTGAATTATTTGAGGCTGAAGGATTTCTTGTGGGGAGGCAGTTGATTGAGATGGGTTGGGAAAATATGTTCTTTAGATTGTCCTACCTACCCAGCCCTAGTTAAAGAATTTTATAAGAATCTATCTAGAGGAGACAATGGACTTAGTAAGCATCATTAGAGGAAATAGAATTCTGTGACAGTGGATTTGCTTTCAAGATTGTTGGATCTTCCAGTGTCGGGTACTTCTACTTTTTCTTCTGAGATAGAAGCCCAGCTCTTCTAGATTGCTTAACAGGGAGATTGTTGGTTTTGAAGAAGTCTTTGCTAATCAATTGTCCTTAGAATTGAGACTTCTCCACAATATTTGTAGTAGAATCCTTTCCCCAAGATTGGGAGATTTGACTATGTTTCTGAAAGAGATATTTTGTAATGGATGCTATGTGACTGGTAAACCCATTAATCTTCCAGCATGATATTATGGTACATTGCTGATTGTGGAGGCAAGAGAAATCCAGTTTACCCTATGGCATGATTCTTACTAAAATTTTCAAAGCCAAGGGATAATCATTCAGATAGTGAGCCAATGAGGAATTAAGACACACCGATTACTATAGTTTGGCCACTATTCATAGAATGGGTTTTGTGAAGAAGAATGGCAGATGGGAAAGGAAAGGTTGATGGAAGATAGAGCCGCGGACATTGAGGCACCTGGACCGTCAGTTAGACATTCTTCGCCTGTACCTCCGAGCTCTCCTGTTCCTGCTCCAGCCCCTTCCCCTGCTCCGATGGTTGATCACATCTTCATCTGTCGGTTTCTCAGATCTTCAGTTAAGGCAGCTTAAAGGTCTTCTTGATGATCAGGCAGATAAATTAAAATCAGAGTTTGAAACAAATTTATGAATCTTAAAGAAACTCTTTACTCTTAGATGATCGGATCACCAAGATTGAATCAACTCTTAGCACTTCATCTGAGTCTTTAAGTGGAGACCTAAAGAATATATTTGAAGAACTTAAAGACATCTGTGGAGATGGTGAAACCTATGCAAAATGCAATGCTGAACTTCAAGACAAAATTTGACTGCTTGCACTTTTGTAGATGAAAGACTGAAGGATTATGTTAAGATTCAAACTGATGGAATGAAAAATATTATAGATCACTTAACTAGGATTGTAAGGACTCACTTTTGATGTATTAGATGCTTAGTCTTTGCAATGTAATGAAGTTCATATTATGTTTTACATTTTGATACATTGATGTAATGAAAAGTGAATTTTGAATGCTCAATGTAATCTGAGTTTGAATGTACTTCTTCTATTATCAATGAATCTCAGATCTTGTTAAACATATCTTGGATGAATGAATGAATGATTATGTTTGATGCTTCTCTACCTTTTTGTTGATAACAAAAAAGGGGGAGAGTTTTATAACTGTATATGCATCTATGATTGATGAATATAGCAATGCAATTTAGATGAAAATGAATGAATAAGGAATGAATATTTATTTGAGTTTCATAGGGGGAGCTACCTCATTCAGGGGGAGCCTAACTATGAAAATAAAATAAATTCTTTAATCAATCATGCATATACTCAATGTTTTTGTCATCATCAAAAAGGGGGAGATTGTTGGGAGATTGTTGAGAAATTGTTGCCCCAATCTTATTGATTTTGATGATTACCAAAAGCCATGAGTATATTAAAAGATGCAATGAGTTTATTTACATGAGCAATGAATTTATTTAGAACAATCAATGAGTATGTTAAGTATGACTTTAATCAATTTGAAAGTAACTTCAAGCTCCATGTTTAAGCTTTCAAAAAGAAATTTTATACTTCATATTTCAATCAATGAGTTTTTGGAACATTTCTTGAATTGATTCCTAATGACAATTTTATTGTATTCAAGTCAAAAAATTGATTTAAAATGAATCTGGAACGAATTTAAAGTCAATCAGAAAATTCTCTGATTTTTGATACGTTCCGGAGCCGACTCTAGAGTTTCAGAGTCGACTCCACTCAGTATACAGAGATTCTGATTTCGAGTCGACCCTGTGATTTCAAGAGTCGACCCCCGATTCTGTCGAGCCGACTCCATGACTGTGTGAGTCGACTCCGCTCAGACACCAGAAATGTTTTTCTGAGCACTTCGCGAGTCGACCCCTTGCTTTTCATGAGTCGACCCCCGACTGTCAGGAGTCGACACTTTATTTTTGATGAGTCGACCCTTTAACTTTCTGAATATTTCTATTTTTGGTATCGCGTCTTCGAGCCGACTCGCCCAAAGCTGGAGTCGACTCCAACAAATCTGGGCGTGATTTTTCTGAATGCCAACTCAGCGCCAACGGTAAGATTTTTCATAACGGCTATATTTCTTTGTTTCTAACGGCTATATTTTTGCAGAATCTATAAATAGAGAAGCCGTTTTCAAATCAAAGATATAGAAATACACATCAAGAGAAAAAAGAAAAATCCTTCAAAAAGAGAAAACAGAGCGTCATTTGAAAAAATCCGTGATTCAAAAATAGAGTGAAAGAAAAAGTGTGAAATCAAAGGAAGCTTCGTCTGTGCTCAAGTTCACAATCCAAGAAAGCTTCAGAAGAAAATCCAAGAGCTATTCAAGAGCAACTCAAGAGATTTTCAATATTCAAAGAAAGGAAGAAAAAGCTCAAATCAACTCCAACGTTCAGTCCGTGAAGAATCCGAGCTGAGGCCGATTCTACACTTCAAAGGAGTTGAGGAAAAGAAGAAAAGAAGAAAAGCTCAAAAGCCAACCAACTACAAATCAGGCTTTTCTAAACTTTGTTCTTTTATTTGATTATCTGCTCATTGAGGAGCTGTGTACTTGAAAAAATATTTCTATTATTTGTATCTAGTTCAATCTGGGGGATTGAACTAGTGGAGGTAGTCTTACCTCGTACAAGCTTGGTATAGCTTGTGTTTGGGTTTTGTGCTGGTGAGCCCGAAAAACCGGCTGGGTTCGTTGTGATCCCGGAAAACAACAAGTTTGAGTTGTGAGCTTGTAAAACAACTCGGCTGTAATCAAGGAAGATTATAGTGTGGACCCAAGTGAATCTTGGGAGTGGACGTAGGTGTTGGATACACCGAACCACTATAAAATCTTTGTGTTTGCCGTGCTTCCATTGACTCTATCTCTATCTCTATTTTATTCACTGTACTTTGTATTTACATTGCATTTGCTTTCATTCTTCTTAAGCAAACTATTTTAAAAGGCTAAATTTTTTTAAAGAACCCAATTCATCCCCCCCCCCCCTCTTGGGTTGTCATCTGGGCCAACACTTATCCCGGGAGGCCACGTGGCGGCGTGGGTTGGATGTTTTGAATCTCAGGGCTTTCGGCTCTGATAGCTGCTCCGGTTCATCTTCGCCTATAAAAAGGGGAAAGAGGGCTGTGTTGGGCCATCCCAGAGTTTTCTTCTCTGTGAATTGTGAAGGTTTACATGATGCCTGTCTCTCTGGGGCTTAGAGCGGGAGGACCGAGCTTTCCTTCTGCAAGTCATCGTCCTCCGGACAGCTGGGGTGATGAAGGAGCCGCTGGAGAGTGGCTCGTCCTCAAGAGAGGAGTTCCGGAGATCGTATGGAGAGCGCACAGGAGGTTCGCAGAGATCGCATGGAGAGCGCACATATGCGCTTCCTGTGTGTCCTTTGCGATTCGCCTTGGGGGACGCAAGGCAGGAAGTGTACATGCTCCCCATGACTTACATGAACTTCGCCTCCTCCCCTGATCTGGATTCCTGGGCTCGTCCGCCCGGGGAATCTTTTGCCACGTGAGGAGGGGGTGATGGTGTGTTGTCCGCTAGTACGTTGCCTTTTGACTTGGGCAGTGGCTAGCAGTACACACTCGATTTGGGGGAGTACCCCGTCATCAGGGTCCGCGGCTTTCTTCCCACTCGTCGAGGGCTCCGCGGATGGGTGGCTTGGGACAAAGCTCGTCCACCCTTTCTGATTTCTCTGATATCTCGGGCCGGATGCCGAGATATCATCGTAACTGAAGCTGGTCGCAACAGTCAGGCCGAGTCATTTGCTCGTTATCAGGGCGAGCTGACTGGTTCGTGGTTTGTCTGATTTGTTGGATCAGATGCCGAAGTATCATTGTTAACCGAAGCTGTCTTGGAGCAGTTCGGCCGAGCTATGTACTCGTCTTCATTTCCTGTGCTTCGACGCACTTGTAATGCCTCTTAGGTGGTTGTAATTCGTTTCGCTGGTAATGAAATAAAGAAAGTTTTGCCCTTTCTCCTAGCTCCTGTTTCTTTTTGTGCCGAGAGTTGTTGCTCCCGTGTCATAGCATACGTTGGCAGCATTCTTGCCACTTTATTTTTTGCCAAAATCATAGCTCAGTCCTCAGTAGGGGAGACCGTTTGTTCCTGTTCGAGTTGAAGGGAGACCTGGGCGGTCCTGCGGATTCATGCGGTAAACATGGTTTTGTTTGTAGAACGAAACAGGTGTTTCTTCGAAAAGAGAGCTCGTATGTCTCTTTTGAGTAGAGGGAGGTCCTTCACCTCTACCAAAGTACCGCGAGGCGCTAAAATCATCTTGGGATGTTTAAGAAGTTGCTCGGCTCGTCCGAGTTTTAGATAGTATCTTACTTGGCGTAGGCTAAGGCGCGGAGATATCGCTCGGTCTTGGCCAAGGATTTTGCGCTACCCGACCCGGTTGGGGCTTATAAGCTACCCGAATCCGGATGGAACTTTGGAGATTGCTTGGTTTGGTCAGGATTTGTGATAACGAGACATGCGTTTCGGCTTTAAGCTGGGCTTTGATAGTGGGAAAAGCTCCTCGGCTTTGGCCAGGATTCTTAATAGTAGAACATATTCCTTGACTTTGGCCAAGGTTTATGCACTCCGGTCTTGGCCGGGGCTTCGGAGATCATCGCTCGGCCCAGCCGAGGTTCGGAGATTTGTTGCTCGGCCCAGCCAAGGTTCGAAGATTTGTTGCTCGGCCCAGCCGAGGTTTTGTTGCTCGGCCCAGCCGAGGTTCGGAGATTTATTGCTCGAGGGATAACTCGGTCATCGCCGAGACTTCTGATGTTCAGTTCCTGTGAGATTTGGCACGGACCGCCAAAGAGAAACGGGCGGCGCATGGGGGCGCCTGATATTTATGATTTGGTGATTTCGAGGAAAGTGAGCCAGCGTCAGCTGCTGACGCACCTTTTCATTTCTTTGCGCCTCTCCAAGGGCGGCTGATTCGAGGAAATCCGGCGGAGTTTCAAGATATTTACTTCATGAGGGCCGACAGACTGGAAGGAACCCAGTTCCTAGAGAAGGAGGGGGGTTCCCGAGTAGTTCATCGATGCTTACCAATTTTCCTCGGGAGGGGGCGCAACTATTCGCTTCCCACGGGCGCCAGCCGAAGTGATGACGCATGGCAAATTCCCTGGGTCGGGATTAATGACTCGATTGCTCGAAATACTCGTCAGGGAGATATAAATATGGACGAGAGGGATGCCAGTGTTTGTCATCCTCTCAGCTAGTCTTTCGATAGCTCCTGAGAGCAGGTATGGCCTCTCATGGTGAAGGGCAATCGACCGAAGAGCCGGGTGTCGTCAGCAACGGCCGCAGGGACTTCCGGGGGAGTCGCTCTTCTGTGACTGTTGATGGGATGGCCTTAGCATCAGCCCTAGCGGGCCATGAGCAGCTCAAAAAGATGGTCGAGGAATTTCTTGCCGTCTCGATGAGGGAGGCCGAGGCTCTTCGCCGGGTCATTGACCGGTAGGACGGGGTGATAGCGTCCCTCCGTCAGCAAGTCGCCGAGCTGACTCAGCGTAGGAAGGACCCGGCAGCTCCTGGGGAGACAGCAAGCCTCTGTGAAGGCTATTTTTACTTTTTCTTTTTCTTCTTATATTTTTCTTTATAATGAACAAAGAGGGAAGTTCTTTTTGGCAATTTTTGTTTCTTGCTGAGATTGACGTTTGGTCCTCATAAGAAAAAAGGGGGGACCGTTTGTCCCTGTTCGAGCCAAAGGGAGACCTAGGCGGTCCCATGGACTCATGCGGTAAAACATGGTCTCGATTGCGGAACAAGGCAGGTGCCTCTTCGGAAAGAGATGGCTCGTACATCTTTATCGTTGGGTAGAGGGAGGTCTTTCACCTCTGCTGGAGTACTGGGAGATGTTCCCGTTATCTTGGAGTATGTAAGAAGTCGCTCGGTTTGATCGAAGCTTCAGGTCGTGGTTAAAGCATGGAGACTTGCTTGCTTGGCCGAGGATTCAAACATTAGGTGCGACTAAGGCGCAGGAATATTGCTCGGTTGGCCCGAGGATTTAATAGTAGGAGATGTTCCCCGACTTTGTCCGGGGTCCTTAGGCGGCTATGTAGGGCCTGTCGAGGCCTTTAGAGATTACTAAAGGCGCAGAATATGTACCCGCTGACGATATTGCACGACGTATATTTTTCGAACCGGCCGAAGCTTTGGAGATTGTTCAGAAATCCTTCGATTTGGTCGGGGTTTGCGCGCTTCGGTTTTTGCCGGGGCTTATGCACTCCGGTTTTGGCCGGGGCTTATGCACTTCGGTTTTGGCCGGGGCTTCAGAATTCATCGCTTGGCCCAGCCGAGGTTCGGAGATTTGTTGCTCGGTCCAGCCGAGGTTTGGAGATTTGTTGCTCGGCCCAGCCGAGGTTCGGAGATTTGTTGCTCGGCCCAGTCGAGGTTCGGAGGTTATTTGCTCGTCCCAGCCGAGGTTCGGAGATTTGTTGCTCGGCCCAGCCGAGGTTCGGAGATTATTTGCTCGGCCCAGCCGAGGTTCGGAGATTTGTTGCTCAGCCCAGCCGAGGTTCGAAGATTTTTGCTTGGCCCAACCGAGGTTTGGATTTGTTGCTCGGCCCAGCCGAGGTTCGGAGATTTGTTGCTCGGCCCAACCGAGGTTCGGAAATTTGTTGCTCGGCCCAGCCGAGGTTCAGAGATTTTTTGCTCGGCCCAGCCGAGGTTCGGAGATTTCCTACTCAAATAGACAACTCGGTTGTGCCGAGGATTGGTAAGCAGCATCTATTTTCTTTACGATTTTTGGGTGATATAATCATGGTAATCACGTCAAGAACTATGAAAGCAATATGCTGACAAAAATTAAGAAGGGGGCCTGTAGAAGGCGTACCCTACTGATGATACTTGCGGAGGTTGTCTGAGTTCCATGTCCGAAGGATAGATCTCCCGCTTAGATCTTGTAGTTTGTAGGTGCCAAGTCCGACGACTTCCGTTACTTGGCAGGGGCCTTCCCAGTTCGGAGCTAGCTTTCCTTGCTCTAGCGGTTTGGAGACAGATGTTTTCCGGAGAACTAGGTCGTCAGGCGAGAAAGCTTTCCCTTTGACCCTGGAGGCGTGGTAAAGGGCCACTCTTTGCTGGTAGGCAGCTACTATGATCAGTGCTTTTTCTCTAATCTCCTCTACCAGGTCGAGGTTGGTGCAGAGCTACTCGTCACTGGCTTCCTCCGAGTAGGTTTTCACCCGCAGGGAAGGGAGTCCTATCTCCACGGGGATGACGGCTTCTGTGCCGAAGGCCATCCGAAATGGGGTCTCGCCCGGGGGCACTCTCGGGTGGTGCGGTAGGCCCATAGGACATAGTGCAACTCGTCTGCCCATCTGCCTCGGGCTCTAGAGAGCCGAGCTTTGATCCCTTGAAGCAAGGTTCGGTTGGTTACCTCGGCTGCTCCATTAGCCTGTGGATGCCCAACCGAGGTAAGGCGGTGATGGATCCCATGCTCCTCGCAGAACTGACAGAACTTCGGATTGTCGAACTGTTTGCCGTTGTCAGTAATGATGGTGTGGGAGCCGAAGCGGCAGATGATGGATCTCCACACGAAGTCCTTGGCTCGAGCCTCAGTTATTTGAGCAACTGCTTCCGCCTCGACCCATTTGGTGAAGTAATCGATGGCGATGAATAAAAACTTCCGCTGCCCCGTGGCGAGTGGAAATGGGCCGAGAATGTCCATTCCCCACTTGGCAAAGGGCAAGTGGAGGAAATGGGGATCAGGCTGGCGGAGGGGAGCTGCTGAATACTGGAGTGTCTTTGGCATGGGTCACAAGCTCGGACGAGGTCGTTAGCATCCTTTTGCATGGTTGGCCAATAGTAACCTTGACGCAGTACCTTGTGGCATAAAGACCGGCTCCCCAGATGGTTGCCATAAATCCCTTCGTGTACCTCCCGAAGGGCATAATCGGCTTCAGATGGGCAAAGGCATCTGAGCAGCGGCATAGAGAAGGACGCTTGTAGAGCTGGTCGTCAATCAGCACATAGCGGGGGCTTGCAGCTTCAGCTTTCTGGCTTCCCTTCGATCAACTGGAGCGACCCTTCTTTAAGATACTTCTGGATGGGGTCGAACCATGATGGTTCGGCCTCAACTTGCATTACTCGGTCAGCTTCCGTGATACTGGGTCTCTCCAAAATCTCCAGATGAAATTTTAGCTCGGCATCCATTGATTCCGTAGTCGCCAGCCGAGATAATAGGTCGGCACGGACATTTTCGGATCTGGGAATCTGAATGATCTCAAATTCAGGGAAACGGGAGAGTAGGCTTTGAACCTCTTGGAGATATCGGACCATGTTCGGTTCCCGAGCCTCAAACTCGCCCCGTACGTGACCAGCCACCAGCTGAGAGTCGGTGAAGGCATTCAGTCTCTTCACCTTAAGGTCGTGGGCGATTCGGAGCCCGAAGAGCAGAGCTTCATACTCGGCCTCGTTATTGGAGGCCGGGAAGGAGAAGCGGATGCCATATTCGAAAGTCGCCCCCTCCGGGCTAGTGAGGACTAAACCCGCACCGGAGCAATGGGCGTTGGACGACTCGTCGACATGGAGGAGCCACCGGGCGTCAGATTTTGGGTGCTCGGGGAAGTTGGGAGTGGAGCCATCCTCCGGGATGGTACATTCGAGGAGGAAGTCAGCTAGCACCTAGCTTTGATGGCCGAACGAGGCTGGAATCGAATGTCATGCTCGCTCAGCTCGACGGCCCATTTAGTCATCCTCCCGATGTCTCCGGACGATGGACCACCGCCTTGATGGGTTGGTCAGTCAGGACCGTCACAGAATATGCTTGGAAGTATAGCCGCAACTTTCAACTGAGGTTATTAAGGCTAACACCATCTTCTCAATCTGGGTATACCTCGTTTCCGCGTCTCAGAGCAGTTTGTTGACATAATAAATTGGCTTCTGGGCCTTATTTTCTTCTCTGACCAACACCGAGCCAACGGCACCTTCCGAGACAGCCAGATATAGGAACAATGTCTCCCCAGGATTTGGACTGCTGAGGAAAGGGGGAGAGTCGAGGTATTTCTTGAGATCTTCGAATGATTTTTGACACTCGGAAGACCATTGGAAATTCTTAGCCAACCAGAGAGTTTTGAAGAAAGGGAGGCATCTTTCGGCAGACCGAGCCACGAAGCGGTTAAGGGCTGCTATTCTCCCAGTTAGGCGCTGGACTTCTTTAATAGATGTCGGGGGCGCCATCTGCTGAAGAGCTAGATCTTCTGGGGTTAGATTCGATACCCCATTGGGAAACCATGAAGCCGAGGAACTTCCCATAGTTAACGCCGAAGGCGCACTTAGTTGGGTTGAGCTTCATCTGATATTTGTGGAGTGTCGCGAAGCTTTCTGAGAGATCCTCGATATGCTGCGATGCTTCTTTGCTCTTGACCAGCATGTCGTCGACATATACCTCTATGTTTCGGCCGATTTACTCTTTAAAACTTTGTTGACCAGCCTTTGGTAGGTAGCACCTGCATTTTTAAGACCAAAGGGCATAACACGGTAACAGTAAGTACCTCAGTCGGTTATGAAGGCGGTCTTCTCTTCATCTTCAGGGGCCATCCGGATCTGGTTGTAGCGCGAGTAGGCATCCATGAATGTCAGCATCTGGTGACCCGAGGTGGCATCTACAAGTTGATCAACTCGGGGAGAGGGAAACTGTCCTTCGGGCACGCTTTGTTGAGGTCGGTGAAGTCGATGCAGATCCATCACTTGCCGTTCGACTTCTTATCATGACAACATTTGATAGCCAACTTGGGTAATTCACCTCCCGAATGAAGTTTGCCTTGATAAGCTTATCAACCTCCTCTTCAATAGCTTTCTGCCACTCTAGGGCGAAGCTCCTTTTCTTCTATTTGATGGGTCGGTACATCTCGTCCACGTTGAGGCAATGGACGAGAACATTAGGGCTGATTCCTGGCATGTCGGAGGCAGACCAGGCGAAGACATCGCGTTGCTTCGGAGAAAGTCGATCAGCTCCTGTCGAGATTCGCCTTTCAGCAATGACCCATCTTTATGGTTCGGTCGGGATGAGCTTCGTCCAATGGTACTTCTTCCAGTTCCTCAGCTGGTTCTCCTCGTTGCTCGGCGAAGTCCTCCCGAGCGTCCAGCCCATCAACCTCAGGCATCCTGGACTGAAGGCTGGTGACAAAACACTGCCGAGCCATAGTTTGGCTTCCTTGGATAACACCAACTCCCGCCCGATGGGGAATTTCATAGATAGGTGTGGGATGGAGACGACGGCTTTGAGGGACATCAGGCCGGTCTCCCAAATATCGCATTGTAAGGCGACTGAAGCTTGGTCACCAGGAAGTCTGTGTGAACAGTGGCCACAAGGGGCCAGGTTCCCGCCCGAACCGTTAAAGTTATGACCCCTTCTGGGATGATAACATCGCCGGTGAACCCCATTAGGGTGGAGTCCACGGCTCGGAGGTTTTCCATGAGAAATTTCATCTTGGCGAACACATCAAGGTACAGAACATTTACGAGCTTCCACTATCAACAAGGATCCGACTTACATCATAGTTATTTAAATTGAGAGATACAACTAATGCATCGTCATGTGGGAATTGTATCCCTTGAAGATCATCGTCGGAGAAGGAGAGCTCACTCGTTCATGCTTTCTTTGGCGCCGAGCCTTCACCATCATTCTTGGAGCTCGACGAACTACCGGCCTCTTCAATCATGTTGATATGGCCGATCACTGGTGATTTGAGGAGGAGGAGGCTGCTGAAGCTCGGGCTGGCGATCACCCCCTTGTCCTGGCTCGGGCGCCCTCCTAAACTGGTTCAGTCGGCCCCATTAGATTAGCCTTCAATTTCGTTCTTCAACTGCCAGCACTCCTCGGTATCGTGGCCATGCTCCCGGTGATAGCGGCAGTACTTGGTGGGGTCCCTCCGGGTTGGGTTCCCTCAGAGAGGAGCTGGTCGGGGGAGCTAGAGCTCTATCTCCATGAGGATTTGCGCCCTAGGAACAGTGAGTGGGGTGTACCGATCGAATCGCCTGGGCGGGCTCCGGGAGCGATTTCTTGGCGGCGGTGGGGGAGCTCTTTGGCGACGAGGCAGGCTTGGCTGACGGATAGGTCGATGCCTGTCCGGACCCTTGGGTTCTTTCTTCTTCGCCAGCTCGGTGCGGGCAGCCCTCCATGATTCTTCGACCCTAGCGTATTTGTCTGCCAGGGCCATCATATCGGAGAGGTTCGGGGGGTAACTGACCTCCATCGCTAGGTAGAAGTCGCTCCCGTAGGGTGGACATAGCCACCTCATGATTAAGGTGGTCCACCTCCAGCATGGCCTTATTGAAACGGCCAAGGTAATTTCTCAAGGACTCCCCCTCTCTCTGCTTAACTTCAGAGAGGGAGTCGGATCTTCGTCGATGACGGCGGCTTATGAACTGGCCAATAAAAAGACGGCTCATCTCATCAAACGAGTCAACGGAACCCAGTTTCAAGGCGTTGAACCAGGTTCGGGCAGATCCTCTGAGGGTGGAAGGGAAAGCAGCAGAGGACCGCGTCTGATGCTCCGTGGAACATCATTATTGATCGGAAACTACTGAGGTGATCATCCGGATCAGAGGAGCCATGGTAGGGCTCGATGGCGGGTAGCTTAACGTGGGAGGGAATCACTTCCTCCATGATCCCCTTGGAGAATGGGATGCCCTGCTCTACCTTAGGCTAAGGCGGATGAGCCTGCTTGGCGGCATCCAGCTCCTGACGCATCTTTCAAAGCTGTCGGCAGATCTCCTCTTCAGATATAAGAGAAGGGGCCAGGCGAGGAGAGCACGGGGATGGCGTCGAATCATGGTGGGAGGACTCCGAAGAGAGGGACTGGGCCCATCGAGATCTGGGAAGATCCCTGTCGCAGCCCCCTTGCGGGACTGGTCTGGCCTCTTTGGATCGGGTGGGGGGTCCGCGGCTCCATGTGGACCAGAAGAAGAGGTGGCCAGAAAAAAAGGGGCTGCGGCCTCCTCAGGGAGGCGTGGAGCAGGGGCAGCTGTAAGGCGCTCCTGAACCAGATTGGTCAGGGCTTGGACCTGTTGGACCAGTGTGGCGAACTAGTCCTGGGTCTCTGGGATAGCTAGCGGCGACGAGGTCTCAACTGGTGGTGGCTGTGGTGCCACGCTACTCATCGGATCAGGTCTCTGGGAGAAGACCTAGTCCTGGGCTTCAGAAGTTGCCCTTCTCCGATTAGCCATTGGAGAGGTTCTCTTCCAGATCGAAATTTATCTCCTTTCTTCAAGTTTTAATGGGACTTGAGGCCCTTCCTCTAGCGCCAATCTGTTGCCGCCAGAATCTGTCCTCCGACTCGAGCGCGATCGGTCTCCTGGTCGGGCTTCCTCCTGGCGGACCTGCAAAGAAGTCCTCACGCGAGAGGCGTTGGGGGTGCCCTCCGTGGAAGACCCTCCGACGCTCAAGTCAGTGGGGATCAGCGATCAACAGAAATAAGGAGAAGGCTCTCTCTGGGGAGTCCCTCCAAGGGTGGCCTATCGGGAGCTCGTGCAGAGCGCCAATGGTGGAAAGGAGAAGGGGAAGCAGTGAAAGAGAGAGAGGAGTGATGCTGAGACTGAGCCAGGAGTTGTGTACGGGAGCTTGCATGTACCTGAGAGAATCTGGGAGTGTCTTATTTATAAGCAATCACCTGAATCTTGAGCACCTTCTGGAAGGTTCGAAGGTTGTTGGGATACGGAGATGATTCGAATCAAGTTGTTGTGAGGCCGATGAGATCCGTATCTTGTCCATTGAAGGATCGACGGCTGAGAGAGCTCTCTGATGACCCAAGATCCGATGGCTGCGTACGTCCTAGGCCGTTATTGCAGATCCTAGGCCACGCCTCGATATGATTCATCGTTTGGAATTCTGTTACACTAGACTTGGGCTCTCCCGCGCTAGGTTCCGTGGGGGCATGGAAAGGCTTGGTTCAGACGGTCGAGGGATGACCTGGCCTTGATGGCCAAAATGCACAGATAGTTCGCGCTGCTGGAGCGTAAGCATGGCTCGAGTAGCAGAGGCACGAGGGTAGCTGGGATATGACAAAAGAAATAAGCCGGTCGTAAAAACAGTTTCGTTCCGCGGAGGTGCATATCGAGCGATGGATTGCTTGAGGAAGCCGAGCTACGGGTCGCTCGGGGAAGCCGAGCTATAGGTCGCTCGGGGAAACCGAGCTATGGATTGCTCAGGGGTGCCGAGATACAGATTGCTTGGGGAGGCCGAGCTACGGGTTGCTCGATCCGTCGAATCATACTAGTTAGCTCGTTCTTTGTGGCGCAGTGTAGTAAGTGGGGGGCCAGTGCTGATCTTAGCCCCTTCGCTGGTTATCAATGCAATGGCAATTTTACCCCTCAACAGATTTTTTCCCGTTCGTGTGACGAATCGAAGGATTTAGCCCAACTTTAGGTTTGTCTAGATTAGCTCATGCTCTAATTATAAATGAACAACTATCACATTAGTATTGATCAACAGTTATCTAAAACTATCCTGATAGTCCATCCAAATATGTGTTGGGTTTTGTTCACATTAAACTAAGTGTCCATGTCTCAAAAGAGAGTCGTGACTCTCTCACGGTGCCAATTTTCACAACGAAAAAAAATTATTATAAAGTGTTGCGGTGCTTCGATGAATCAACGCCTCCTAGACCGCAATACTCAGTTTCAAAAGGCAATCGATCCAGAAAATCTAAATTATATTGCCTACGATCAAAGGTTCATCAATGCTTTTATGCACCCAAGGCTTGTTAAATCCTGCAAACGTATTTGTCATTGGCTCAAAAGCATTTCAAAGAGCGCAAATAACATTTGAGGACAGCGATTCGATCGTGTTCAAAGCCTCGGCTCTTATCTTATCTTTATCTCTCTCGATTCTTATCCTTATCTCATCTAGAGTTTCTTTCTTCAAATTTCAACAATCTCAAACATTAGCTGAATGGAGACTACCGTATCTACCATCAAATTCATGAACCAAGACCTTGTGAGATTCGATCATTTTGATGGCACCAATTTTACACAGTGGCAAGACAAACTCAAGTTCTTACTCTCACGGCGTTGAAGATCTTCTATGTATTGGATCTAGATCTGGCATCTATTCCCGAGCCAACCACCGAGGACTCTGATGAACTTAAGGCTGATAGAAAGAAAACACGTAATGATGAACTCATATGTCATGGCGACATCCTCAACGCATTGTCGGATCGCTTCTACGACCTCTACACCAATACTCATCTCTGCGGAAGATTTGGAACGCACTTGAATTCAAGTATAAAGCCAAGGAAGAAGGTACTAAAAAATTCCTCATCTCTAAATACTTTGATTTCAAGATGAATGATGAGAAAGCAATTCTTGCACAAGTGCATGAGTTACAAATTATTGTCAACAATTGGTGGCGGTGAAGATAGAGGTTCCTGAAACTTTTCAAGTAGGTGCAATTATTGCAAAGTTGTCATCATCTTGGAATAAATTCAGAAAGAAACTTCTTCACAACTCTGAGGATTATTCATTGGAATAATTGCAAAAATACCTTCGAATTGAGAAGGAATCAAGGGTGCATGACAAGATTGAGAAAATGGATTTTGGTACTTCAAAGCTAAATACTATGTGAAATCCTAAGAAGTCCAAGAAAATGAAAGAAAACAAACTCGATCCTAAAAGGGATCAAGATAAGTTCAAAAAATTCAACAAAAATAAGTTCAATGTGAGTTACTTTGTATGTGGCAAATATGGGCACTTTGCTCGTGATTGCAGGCACCGAAAGAGGCAAACCAATAAGGCAAATGCAACCGAAGTAGATAATGAAATCGTTGCCATCGTGAGTGAAGTCATGGTGGTCATAGGCAAGGTTCCCAGTTGGTGGTATGATACTTATGCCACCGTCCATGTTTCCTACGAAAGTCACTTTTCAAGACTTATGTGGATATCACCAATGGACAAGAAATTCAAATGGGCATTGAAGGCCGATCTAAGATGATTGGGAAAGAAAGCGTGGATTTCCATTTTACATCCAGCAAGAAGATCACTTTGATCAATGCGCTGTATCTGTCGGTTATGAATAGGAATCTTGTTAGTGGGGATTTATTGGGCAAACTAGAGATTAAAAGTATATTTAAGTCAAAAAAACTTACTATCTCGCAACGGTTTTTTGTTGGAAAAGGCTATTCTACTGATGGAATAGTCAAGCTTTGTATTGTTGATAATAATAATAATAATAATAATAGTATATCTTCTACTTATATTGATAATTCTATTACTTTATGGCATGGTAGATTAGCACATATTGGTATTAGCATTATGAAAAGATTAATTAAATATGGCATGATTTCTTGCAATGTTGATAAGTTTAATAAATATAAAATTTGCATTAAATCAAAGATGACTAAAAAGCTATTTCATAGTGTAGAGAGAAATACTAATTTGCTAGAAACTTATGCATAGTGATTTGTGAGTAAATGGTATGTTAACTAGAGATGATAATAGATATTTCATTACTTTTATTGATGATTGCTCTAAATATACATACATTTACTTACTTAAGCACAAAGATGAGGCCTTTCATGCTTTTAAAGTTTATAAAGCAAAAGTTAAAAATCAATTAGGTAAAATATTAAAATCCTTAGAAGTGATAGGGGTGGAGAGTATTTTTCTAATGATTTTAATGTGTTTTGTGAATAAAACGGAATCATACATGAGTATTCCGTACCATGCACACCCGAACAAAATTGGTTAGCAAAACGTAAAAATAGAATATTTCTAAAGATGATAAATGTTATGTTGTTGCATGCTGAGTTACCTTTTAATTTATGGGATGAAGCATTATTATCTGCATGTCATATTCTTAATAAAATTCCTACTAAAAATAATACGACCTCTCCATTTGAGTGATGGAAAGGTAGAAAGCCTAATATAAGCTATTTTAAAGTGTGGAGGTGTCTTGCTTATTGCAAAAATACCAATCCTAAAAGGATCAAGTTGGGCCCTCATAGAATTAGGTGCGCTTTTGTAGGATATGCTATAAATAGCAAAGCCTATAGACTCTTAATTTGGAGTCTAATATAATAATAGAATCTAGAGATATCGAGTTCTTTGAGAATTTGACCACTTTCGAAAAGAATTCTCAAGTACCATAAATAAAGATTCCTACGAGAAGAATACTTCAAAGGTTGTTGAAGAAAACAACCGGAACTTCGAAAAAATAAGAGAATCCAAAAGTTAAGGATTTAAGACCCGAATAGATAGATTCTCAACTCATTTCTTTCTATTTGGTAGAAGAAAGTCGAGAGAATTTATTTGTAAGGTACCTATTGTTCTTCAAGTGAAAGATGATCATAAACTTTTAAGGAATCAATGGCTTCAAGAAATTTTGCTTTTTAGAAGAAAGCTATTCAAGATGAGATGAATTCTATTATGTCAAATCACACTTGGAAGCTTGTCGATTAACCTAAAGGGTCTAAGCCTATTGGTTGTAAATTGGTGTTTAAGAAGAAATATCATAATGATGGTACTTTAAATACCTACAAGGCTAGATTAGTAGCTAAAGGTTTTCGACAAAAAGAAGAAATTGACTATTTTGATACATATGCACCTATAGCTAGAATAACAATAATTAGAGTATTGTTTGCATTGGCTTCATTGCACAACCTTTATGTTCATCAAATGGATGTCAAAACGGTATTCTTAAATGGTGATCTCAATGAGGAGGTCTACATGGAACAACTTAAGGGTTTTGTTCTATCGGATAACGAACATAAATATGCAATCTTGTTAAATCCTTGTATGGATTGAAACAAGCTCCCAAACAATGGCATGAGAAGCTTGTTAAATCCTTGTATGTATTGAAACAAGCTTTCAAACAATGGCATGAGAAGTTTGACTCTGTCATACTATCAAATAGATTTGTTCATAATGTTTCTAATAAGTGTTTATATACTAAAGTGTATGGTGACTTTGTGGTATATGTGTGCCTTTATGTTGATGATATGTTGATCATTAGCAATGAAATGAAAGCCATACAAGAAACGAAGAGGTTTCTATCATCCACTTTCAAGATGAAAGATCTTGGACAAGTTGACACTATTTGGGCATCAAAGTGAAATAAAATAGTGGGGGTTTTGAACTTGATCAATCATATTATATTTAGAAAGTGTTACACAAGTTCAAACATTTAAAGTTCAAAGAAGTGAATATCCCGTTCGATCCAAGTCTTAAGCTGAAAAAAAGTGGACGAATCATGACTCAACTTGAGTATGCAAGTGCTATTGATTATCTAATGTATTTGACGCATGCACTAGATCCGACATAGCATTTGCAGTCAGTAAGCTGAGTAGGTTTATTAGCAACCTGAGTGTAGAGCATTGGAAGGCTATTGGTTAGAGTCTTTGGTTATCTTTTGAAAACCAAAAGGCTAGGTCCATAATACTCTAAATTTTCTATTGTATTGGAAGGATATACCGATGCAAGTTAGATATCAAGTGTGGAAGATAGTAAATCTACCACTGGTTGGGTGTTACACTAGCGGATGGTGCAATATCATGAAAATCTAAGAAACAAACTTGCATATATACTCAATATAGAGTCAGAGTTTGTGGCTCTAGCTTCAGCAGGACATGAGGCTGAGTGATTAAGGGATATTCTATTGAAAATCTCATTGGCTTGTGAGAATATTTCAACTATATCGATACATCATGATAGCCAAGTCACTTTAGCCAAAACGTACAGCGAAGTGTATAATAAAAGTCTTGACACATTAGTCTGAGACATGAGTATATGAGAAAATTAATCAAGAATGAAATCATTTCTCTCACTTTTATGCGATCAAGCTATGATCTAGCTATCCACTTGCTAAACCTCTTACAAGAGATTTAATGAAGATGACTTCCAGAGGGATGGGTCTAAAACTCCTTGAGTAAAAGTCTATAATGATGGCAACCCAACCTAATACTAGAAAATGACTAGTCTTAGGTTCAATGGGTAACAAGTCATTGATAAGTGGATTGTAGCTACACTTAGTGTATAGTGCTGACTGTTACAAGTTGGAGGGTTGAGTTTTTTAAACTCTTAATGAAGTTCAGTCATGTGGACAAGTATATGTTGTAACAAAGATACTGAAAGAATTTTACCTATGTGAACCTTCAAATGGTGTCGTCTCAAGTGAGTTAGAGTTTCTTTTATGAAAAGGTTCATGAAACAGGATAAGCACATGGCCATAAATTGTGCTGAGCAAGTAGTGTAGGCAAAGAATTCTAAGGAATGTGTGTGGAATGTCATCGATCTTGACACAAGGGATAACGGTTCAAACTCTCATGCTACCAGCGATCTCGTTAAGACTTTATGATGCTTTCACTAAGGTTAAGTTTAAATAGAAAGATACCTAACTGTATTAATGCTTCTTTAGTCTATTCTGAATTGTACTTAGTCCAATGTAACCAAGTGAAGGATTGTTGGGTTTTGTTCACATTAAACTAAGCATGCGTGTCTCGAAAGAGAGTTGCGACTCTCTCACGGTGGCGATTCTCACAACGAAAAAAAAAATTATTATGAAGTATCGCGGTGCTTCAATGAATTGATGCATCCAAGACCACAATGTTCAATTTTAAAAGACAATCCAATATATATATATATATATATAGCCTATGATCAAGGGTTTATCAATGCTTTTATGCACCCTTGATCAAGGCATGTTAAATCCTGCAAACATATTTATGGTTGAGTCAAAAAGCATTTCAAAGAGCGCAATAGAGATTGATCAAGCCTCGGTTCTTATCCTATCTTCATCTCTTTCTCAGTTCTTATCCTTATCTTCATCTAAAAATATATTTTAAAGAATATTATATTTTAATTAAAAATAAAAGTTAGGTATTTATAATCAAGACTTATGCATCAAGCGATATATGAACAGTCATGATGATGTTCGATATGTTTGTCATCGCATAGAGCGCAAAATTACATGTATGATACTCGTTAAAAAGAAGAATACGATGGCAACACTTGCTTTATCCTCTTTAATCGAAACAAGTTATCAGGATGGCATCTTTCTGCCTGGCTGCGGAAGGCCCGCAGACTCTAATCTGAAATCCTAATTCATCGGAATTGGTGTGCGTGTCCAAATCTTTGACTTTTAACTCGTTATTTAGTCAACAATATCCCAACGTATCTTCTCACAAGTTCTTATATCCAACTGAGAATTTTCAAGAAGTTGTTTTCAATCATTTAAAAGATTTTTTTAAAAAAAAATAGAGATATGCGACGTGGACGCTGCACTATTCTTATTCATGTGGTCCAAACTGGAAAGCAATCTGAAAGGCAATAATATCTCGAGAGAATCTTGTGAGGAATATTAAACGAACCCACTTCCCCGAGACTCCCTCGACAACAGTGTTTTGATGGTTTGCCTGTCCCACACTCCCACCCTGACGTGGCCAAGCGTGAAATCGAGAAAAATAACGTGGCATGCAGCTGCCTTCTTTATAAGCTGTGGACAATCTCTCTGTGTGGAAAATCAGGAAGATGGTAAATCAAACGAGAGGAAGATTAAAGGATAAATTTAATAAAATATTAGTATGGCTTCAGTATTTTTAAGCTATCGAGTTGGTTTAGATTTTTGCTCGGCTCCGCGTCTTAAACCCGTCGAGTCGGTCGATCCCCAACCATTCCATTTTTGATGGTCGGCCCCGATCGGCTCCGCAGCGTCTCCAAGCCCGCCGAGTCGGTCCCGACCATTCCTGATCGGCCCCGCTCGGCTCCGGCGTCTCCAAGCCCATTCCTGATCGGCCCGCTCGGCCTCGGCGTCTCCAAGCCGCCGAGTCCGCCCCGACCATTCCTGGTCGGCCCCGCTTGGCTTGGCGTCTCCAAGCCCGCCGAGTCGGTCCCGACCATCGGCGTCTCCAAGGCCGAGTCATTCCTAAAAGCCCGCCAAGTCGGCCCCGACCATTCCTGGTCGGCCCGTCAGCCCCGGGCCCCCGAGTCGGCCCACCCCGGCACCTCCTGGTCGGTAGAGTTGGCCCCGACCATCCCTGGTTGGCCCAGCTCAGCCTCGGCGCCCTCAGGAGAGTCAAGGCGCCCCCAATTTCTCCAAGTCGGCCCCAGTACAGCCCTAGCGCTTCAGGCTGCCACCTTTCTGACCTGCGCCACCTGACAATGCCAGATCCAACTACCCACTGGCCACGCCGCTGATGGGACTGGACCAAACTACCTGATAGCCCCACTGCTGATGGGACGTAGCCCACCAACCGCCATTTTTTCCCTCTCCAATGGGACATGACCCACCAACGGCCCAGATTTATGCAACCCCCAAGAACTCCATGGACATTCCTTTTCCACGGAATCCCACGTGGTCATGCAAGTGTCAACCCCCTATAAAAAGGTGAATTCACTCAATAATCAGGTACGAAAAACTTAGAGACTTGCTATCCCGATACCCAGAGGGGAATTCCTCCTCTCTGTGGACTCTTCTTCATCCTAAAAAGAGTTCATTCGAGCTCTTCCTCAGCTGTGACCTCGGTTGCTAACTTGAGCATCGGAGGGTCCCCACCGGAGTATCCCTCGGTCCTGGACTTTTTGCAGGCAGCCCGGTGAAACAAGGATCCGCTAATCAATCTGCTTCCTTCTCCCGACGTTCAGGACCAGTGATCGGGCGTCATCAGATTGGCACGCCAGGTAGGGGGGGACGATGCGGCAGGTAGCTCAGGGTTCCCTGTGTTACATATCGGCGAACTTTTGCTCCCCTCTTTTCTTCTTCAAGTCATGGTGGTGACGCGAGCTCAGGACGCTTCCATCAGCTGTCCAGCGGGGCTTCCCCCGCCAGTTAGGCAGCAGGAGGCCAATCCCCCTGCTACCGATCCTCTCGTCACCTGTCCACCACCAGATGCAGCTGTCCAAACTGCGGAGCAACTAGCGACTCTCACCCAGTAAGTCCAAACTCTCACCGCTATGGTCCATGGACTCCAGCAGCAACAGTCCGTGACCACCCAGCACTAGATTGCTTCCCCCGCCAGTCAGCAGTCAGCAAGGGGAGGCTCTCCTCAGCGAGAAGCCAGTCGTCGTCAAGTTTCCCCTAGGAAGCCTCGCCGTGAGCCCCCCAAGCGGCCATGGTCCCCTGATTGTGGCCCCAGCAAATTTCCTCCCGAGCCGCATCATCAGGAGGAACCAAAGCGGAAGTCCCGGCTCCCGCATCCTTCTCCTTCTTTTTCTTCCTCTTCTTCCTCCTCCGAGCCATCTCGGAGGGCCTCGACAATCAGCCGCCAGGCGGAGGAGCGCCTGGACAAGTACAATAGGCGACTGGATGAGCTTGCCAGAAAGATCAATCATCAACCGGAGGAGGAGTTTGACACCCGTCCTCCTTACACCCGCCGGATATTGGAGGAGTTTGTCCCCTCCAGATTCCGTTTTCCCCAGATAGATCCATACGATGGTACAACAGATCATCTCGACCATCTTGAGAGTTATAAAGCAATGATGCAAGTCCAAGGCGCTTCGGACGCCCTTCCTGCAAAGCCTTCCCCGCCACTCTACGGAAGGCCGCTCGCGTGTGGTACTCGCGTCTGTCCCCTCACAGCATCGACTCCTTTCGAGAGCTGGAGAAGGCCTTTCTGGCACATTTCGATGCCTGCCGACGGATTCCAAGAGTGGCGGACAGCCTCTTCCGTGCGCCAGAAGGAGGGGGAGGCGCTACAGGACTTTGTGTCCCGGTTTAAGGCTGCGCCCTCGAAGTTTACCATCTCAATGATGCGGTGGCAACGCTAGCGCTAAAGCGGGACTCCTCCCGTCCCGCTTCACCTTTTCCTTGGACAAGAAGCCCCTGAGTTCCTACTCCGACCTCCTCCTCTGGGCTCAGAAGTACATCCGTGCGGATGAAGCTGACTTCCCCGCCGAGAATCCTTGAGGAGCTCCAGCCACAAGCTCGCTCGCCCCGAGCCGAGTGGACCCCCTCGACACTAGCGGTCCGACCCGCCTCGCTGATCCGACAACAGGCATCGAAGCCCGTTCCTGACGAGAACAAGCTCACACCCCTTCTCGCCCCTCGATCTCACATCCTTATGGAGATCGAGGGCGAGCCTTATCTTCAGCGCCCTCCCTATGAAGAAAGGTCCTCCCCGTGACAAGAGCCGTTATTGCCGATTCCGTTGGGATTACGGCCACGACACCGATACTTGCTTCAGTTTGAAGCGGGCCATAGAGGAACTCATCCAGCGGGGCTACCTCAGCAAGTATGTCCAAAAGGCGCCGCAGCCGCCGTCGGCCCTCATGGGGCCTCCGCCTATTCAAGCCACCGTCGATAACACTCCATGGAGCGGACAGTCGGGATGGTGTCTTGGGGGGCAGCTCCTTCGTCCAAGCACCCGAGGGGGGAGGAGGCGGATAATGTAATTTCTGGGGGGGAATCGCTGTTGTTGAAAATGTAAACAATGAAGGCGTCGTCTCTTATGATGATCGCAAGCACCCTGTAAAGAGGATATTGGTTGATAGTGGCAGCTCAGCTGACATCCTTACCTACGATGCATTTGTTCGGATGAGATTATCTCTTGATTCCCTTCGACCTGTGGTGGCTCCCTTAGTCGGGTTCACAGGGGACTCAGTAAAGTCGAGGGCGAAGATTGTTTGCCCGTGACGGCCGGGCCACCGTGCCAAAGCACAGTGATCATGAAAGTTCTTGGTTGTACGTGTCCCCTTGGCGTACAACGCCATTCTCGGGCATCCAGCCTCAATCTTTTGGATGCAGTTATCTCCACCCGGTTTTACTGGTGCAGTTCCCCACTGGTGAAGGAGTCGGAGAGATGCGGCGAGACCAGCCCAGTCCTGCCTGTTATCACGGCGCTTCAAGTCCTTTGGAAGCTGAATCAACTTTAGAAGCGCCTGATCCCAGAGATCCAGCAAGGGGGAGAACCAGCCGAGCACCTCCTAACTTTCCCTCTTGGAGACGACCCGGCGAGGATGTGCGTGTCGGCGGACTCCTTCCCCCGGAGGACCGGGAGCACCTCTTAACCTTCCTGCGGGCTAACTCGGACGTTTGCTTGGTCGGCGTCTACATGCCCGCATCCCTCCAGAGGTGATCACCCACAAGCTCAACATTGACCCGAGGCACCGTCCAATCCGCAAAGGAAGAGAAGCTTCGCTCCCGACGGCAAAAGGCTATCGATGAGGAAGTCAACAAGCTGCTCAGCCGGCCACATCCGGGGCACATTACCCTAGCTGGCTGGCTAATGTGGTCATGGTGCGAAAGGCAAGCGGGAGCTGGAGAATTTGTATCGACTTCACCGACCTTAACAAGGCATGTCCAAAGGACATTTTTCCCCTGCCAAGGATAGATCAGCTGGTGGATTCCACCTCCGGGCACGAGCTCCTCAGTTTCATGGACGCCTTTCTCCGGATATAATCAGATAAGGATGGACCCCAATGACGAGGAGCACACATACCTTTGTGATGGAGAAAGGCATTTATTGCTATAAAGTGATGCCTTTTGGCCTCAAGAATGCGGGGGCAACCTACCAGAGATTGATGAACAAGTCTTTCCAAGATCAGCTAGGCTAGAATATGGAAGGTCTATGTGGATGACATGCTGACAAAGAGCACCCGCGCCTCCAATCACGTCTCCGACTTAGAGGAAACCTTCAACAACCTCCGTCGTTTCCAAGTCAAGCTGAACCCCAAGAAGTGTGCTTTCGGGGTCACGACGGCAAGTTCCTGGGTTTTATGGTGACCCAGCGGGGGATCGAGGCAAACCCAGAGAAGATCAGCGCCATCCTTGACATGAGGCACCATCCAGCAAGAAGGAAGTGCAGCGGCTCACGGGGACGGTGGCAGCTCTAAGTCGTTTCCTCTCCAAGTCA
>UESW01001945.1:89878-109461 GCA_900491605.1 Calamus simplicifolius | reverse complement strand
CCCTCCTGGTCGGTAGAGTTGGCCCCGACCATCCCTGGTTGGCCTAGCTCAGCCTCGGCGCCCTCAAGAGAGTCAAGGCCCCCGATTTCTCCAAGTCGGCCCAGTACAGCCCTGGCGGTTCAGGCCACCACCTTTCTGACCTGCGCCACCTGACAACGCCAGATCCAACTACCCACTGGCAACGCCGCTGATGAGACTGGACCAAACTACTGATAGCCCCACTGACTGATGGGACGTAGCCCACCAACCGCCATTTTTTCCTCTCCGATGGGACAGGACCCACCAATCGGTCCAGATTTATGCAACCCCCAAGAACTCCGCGGACATTCCTTTTCCACGGAATCCCATGTGGTCATGTAAGTGTCAACCCCCTATAAAAAGGTGAATTCACTCAATAATCAGGTATGAAAATTTAGAGACTTGCTATCCCGATACCCAGAGGGAATTCCTCCTCTCTGTGGACTCTTTCATCCTAAAAAGAGCTTATTCGAGCTCTTCCTCAGCTGTGACCTCGGTTGCTAACTTGAGCGTCGGAGGGTCCCCACCGGAGTATCCCTCCGTCCTGAGACTTTTTGCAGGCAGCCCGGTGAAATAAGGATCCGCTAATCAATTGCTTCCTTCTCCCGACGTTCAGGAAGTGATCGGGCGTCATCAGATGGCGCGCCAGGTAGGGGGGGACGAGGGTGGCGGTAGCTCAGGGTTCCCTGTGTTACATATCGGCGAACTTTTGCTTCCCTCTCTTTTTTTCTTCAAGCCATGGTGGTAACGCGAGCTCAGAACGCTTCATCAGCTGTCCAGCGGGATTTCCCCCGCCAGTTAGGCAGCAGGAGGCCAATCCCCCTGCTACCGATCCTCCGTCACCTGTCCCCCACCCAGTAGCTGTCCAAACTGCGGAGCAACTAGCGACTCTCACCCAGCAAGTCCAAACTCTCACCGCTATGGTCCATGGACTCCAGCAGCAACAGTCCGTGGTCACCCAGCACCAGACTGCTCCCTCCGCCAGTCAGCAGTCAGCAAGGGGAGGCTCTCAGCGAGAAGCTGGTCGTCGTCAGGTTTCCCTAGGAAGCCTCGCCGTTAGCCCCCCAAGCGGCCACGGTCCCCTGATTGTGGCCCCAGCAAATTTCCTCCCGAGCCGCATCATCAGGAGGAACCAATGCGGATGTCCCGGCTCCCGCATCCCTTTCTTCTTTTTCTTCCTTTTCTTCTCCTTCGAGCCATCTCGGAGGGCCCCGACAATCAGCCGCCAGGCGGAGGAGCCTGGACGAGTACAATAGGCGACTGGATGAGCTTGCCAGAAAGATCAATCATCAACCGGAGGAGGAGTTTGACACCCATCCTCCTTACACCCGCCTGATATGGAGGAGCCTGTCCCCTCTAGATTCTATTTTCCCCAGATAGATCCGTACGATGGTACACAAATCCTCTCGACCATCTCGAGAGTTATAAAGCAATGATGCAAGTCCAAGGCGCTTCGGACGCCCTTCTCTGCAAAGCCTTCCCCGCCACTCTACGGAAGGCCGCTCGCACATGGCACTCGCGCCTGTCCCCTCACAGCATCGACTCCTTTCGAGAGCTAGAGAGGGCCTTTCTGGCACATTTCGATGCCTACTGGCGGATTCCAAGAGTGGCGGATAGCCTCTTCTCTGTGCACCAGAAGGAAGGGGAGGCGCTACGGGACTTTGTGTCCCGGTTTAAGGCAGCTGCCCTCGAAGTTTACCATCTCAATGATGCGGTGGCAACGCTAGCGCTGAAGCGGGAACTCCTCCCGTCCCGCTTCACCTTTTCCTTGGACAAGAAGCCCCCGAGTTCCTACTCCGACCTCCTCCTCCGGACTCAGAAGTACATCCGTGCGGATGAAGCTGCCTTCACCCCGAGAATCTCGAGGAGCTCCGGCCACAAGCCCGCTCGCCCCGAGCCGAGTGGACCCCCTCGACACCGGCGGTCCGACCCGCCTCACCGATCCGACAACATGCGTTGAAGCCCCGTTCCTGACGAGAGCAAGCTCACACCCCTTCTCGCCCCTCGATCTCCATATGTGAGATCGAGGGCGAACCTTATCTCCATCGCCCTCCTCCTTTGAAGAAAGGTCCTCCATGTGACAAGAGCCGTTATTGCCGATTCCATCAGGATTACGGCCACGACACCGACAGTTGCTTCGGTTTGAAGCGGGCCATAGAGGAACTCATCCAGCGGGGCTACCTCGGCAAGTATGTCCAAAAGGCACCGCAACCGCCGCCGGCCCTCATGGAGCCTCCGCCTATTCAAGCCACCATCGATAACACTCTCACGGAGCAGACAGTCAGGATGGTGTCCTGGGGGGCAGCTCCTTCATCCAAGCACCGAGGGGGGAGGAGGCGCGGATAATGTAATTTCTGGGGGGAATCTACTATTGTTGAAAATGTAAACAATGAAGGCGTCGTCGTCTCTATGATGATCGCCAAGCACCCTGTAAAGAGGATATTGGTTGATAGTGGCAGCTCAGCTGACATCCTTACCTATGATGCATTTGTTCGGATGGGATTATCTCTTGATTCCCTTCGACCTGTGGTGGCTCCCTTAGTCGGGTTCACAGGGGACTCAGTAAAAGTCGAGGGCGAGATATGTTTTCCTATGACGGCCGGAGAGCCACCGTGCCAAAACACAGTGATCATGAAGTTCTTGGTTGTACGTGTCCCCTTGGCGTACAACGCCATTCTCGGGCGTCTAGGCCTTAATCTTTTGGATGCAGTTATCTCCACCCAACGTTTACTAGTGCAGTTCCCCACTGGTAAAGGAGTCGGAGAGATACGCGGTGAGACCAGCCTAGTCCTGCCTTGTTATCACGCGGCGTCAAGTCCTTTGGAAGCTGAATCAACTTTAGAAGCGCCTGATCCCAGAGATTCCAGCAAGGGAGGAGAACCAGCCGAGCACCTCCTAACTTTCCCTCTTGGAGACGACCCAGCGAGGACTATGCATGTCAGCAGACTCCTTCCCTCGGAGGACTGGGAGCGCCTCTTAACCTTCCTGCGGGCTAACTCAGACGTTTTCACTTGGTCGGCGTCTGACATGCCCGGCATCCCTCCAGAGTGATCACCCACAAGCTCAACATTGACCCGAGGCACCGTCCAATCCGCCAAAGGAAGAGAAGCTTCGCTCCCGACCGATAAAAGGCTATCGATGAGGAAGTCAACAAGCTGCTCAGCGCGGCCACATCCGGAAGGCACATTACCCTAGCTGGCTGGCTAATATGGTCATGTGCGAAAGGCAAGCGGGAGCTGGAGAATTTGTATCGACTTCACCGACCTTAACAAGGCGTGTCCAAAGGACAGTTTCCCCTGCCAAAGATAGATCAGCTGGTGGATTCCACCTCCGGGCACGAGCTCCTCAGTTTCATGGACGCCTTCTCCGGATATAATCAGATAAGGATGGACCCCAATAACGAGGAGCACACATTCTTTGTGACGGAGAAAGGCATTTATTGCTATAAAGTGATGCCTTTTGGCCTCAAGAATGCGGGGGCAACCTACCAGAGGTTGATGAACAGGGTATTCCAAGATCAGCTAGGCTGAAATATGAAGGTCTATGTGGATGACATGCTGATAAAGAGCACCCGTGCCTCTAATCACGTCTCCAACTTAGAGGAAACCTTCAACAACCTCCGTCGTTTCCAAGTCAAGCTAAACCCCAAGAAGTGTGCTTTCGGGGTCACGGCAGGCAAGTTCCTGGGTTTTATGGTGACCCAGCAGGGATCGAGGCAAACCCAGAGAAGATCAACGCCATCCTTAACATGAGGCCACCGTCCAGAAGAAGGAAGTGCAACGACTGACGGGAAGAGTGGCGGCTCTGAGTCGTTTCCTCTCCAAATCGGCCGAGAGGTGTTTACCCTTCTTCAAGGCCCTGGGAAGGTGAACAGCTTCGAGTGGACAGATGACTGCCAGAGAGCCTTCAACGGGTTGAAGGCGTTTCTGTCCTCTCCGCCGATCCTGTCTAAGCCAAGGATGGGGAAAGCCTTTTCCTCTACCTCGCCGCTTCTCCAGAAGCTGTTAATTCGGTCTTGGTGCGTCTTGACACTGGCGGGACCTAGAGACCCGTCATTATGTGAGCAAGGTCCTCCATGACACAGAATTTAGGTACTCCAAGACAGAGAAAGTTATCTTCGCCCTGATAGTCTCGCCCGACGTCTCTGCCCATACTTTCAAGCCCATCCCATCGTGGTGCTCATGGACCAGCCCCCTGAGCCATCCTGGCCCGTCCAGATACCTCAGGCCGACTCGCCAAATGGGCTATCAAGCTAGGAGAGTTTGACCTCTCCTTCCAGGCACGATCAGCTCTGAAGTCCCAAGTTTTAGCCAACTTCCTGGTTGAGTGCACTTGGGCGGATGAGGCGACTGAGAAAGTTACCAAGGAACAGCGCGAGCTCGAACCAAGCGGCGATGGAGAAACTTGGATCCTTCATGTGGACGGCGCATCAAACTCTCAGGGAAGCGGCGCTGGCCTCATTCTCGCCGGGCCGGGCAGAGAGAGGACGGAATGCACCATGCGGTTTCTATTCGAAGCCACCAATAATTAAGCTGAGTACGAAGCCCTGCTGGCCAGATTAAGGCTAGCCCAGAGTTCGGGATAAGGCGTCTTAGGGCTTTCACAGACTCGCAACTTATCTCCAGGCAAATCAACGGAGAGTATGAGGTGCGTGACCCTGTTATGACTCAGTACTTGGGCAAGGTTGGCTCTTGACCTCCCCGTTAGCTTACTTCAGTATCAGTTACATTCCCAGAGTGAGAACGCCAAGGCCGACATCCTTTCTCGTTTGGCTACCTTTACCGACGGCATGGCAGGGACGCTTACATTGAATACTTAGAAAGGCCCAGCATAGAGGACGGCGAGGAAGTCCTCCCGCTCACTCAAGAGCCCACATGGATGGATGCCTACGTCCGCTATCTCACTGATGGCACTCTCCCTGACAATCACAACGAAGCCAGGCTACTCAAGTGGAGGGCCTCCAAATTCGTCCTCCTGGATGGGCATCTATACAGAAGGTCGTTCTCCTACCCCTGCTCAAGTGTGTAGGACCCACCGACGCCGACTACATCCTCAGAGAAATCCATGAAGGCATCTGTGGAAATCATCTGGGGGGCAGGTCCCTAGCCCAGAAGGCTCTCCGTCAGGGATACTTCTGGCTCACTATGAGGGAGGACGCATCCAAACTAGTTCAGAAGTGCAATGTTTGTCAGTGCCACACACATCCAGCATCAACCGTCCACCCCGCTGAACCCGCTCTCGGCCCCCTGGCCTTTCGCTCAATGGGGAATGGATATCCTCGGGCCATTCCCCCCAGCTTCAGGGCAGCGGAGATTCTTGCTAGTCGCCATCGACTACTTCACCAAATGGGTCGAGGTCGAGGCACTGGCTAAGATCACCAAAAGTAAGGTCAAAGCCTTCTTCTGGAAGTTGATCATATGCCGTTTGGCCTACCTCATACCCTCGTCACAGACAACGGCCGCCAATTCAACAATAAAGCATTTAAGGCTTTCTGTGACGAGCTAGGCATTCATCACCGATTCACGTCTGTCGGCCACCCCCAGACCAACGGAGAGGCCGAGGTCATGAACCGCACCATCCTCAGAGGGCTCAGGACCTGGCTAGATGGGTCCAAAGGTCGATGGGTGGAGGAACTTCCCAGTGTGATATGGGCTTACCACATGACCCCTATGGCCCCGACGGGTGAGACTCCCTTCAGTCTCATCTTCGGATTTGAAGCCGTCATTCCCGTTGAGATTGGACTGCCCAGTCCGCGCGTGGAGTCCTTCAACGAGGAAAACAACTCCGCACTGATATGGGCTAATCTAGACTTCATCGACGAAGCACAAGACCGGGCGAGGCTGCGCATGGTGACCTTCCGTCAGTGAGCAGCCAAGTACTACAATGCCCGAGTTCGTCCCAAGGTCTTTCACCGCGGAGACTTGGTTTTGAGGAAGGCTGAGGTATCCAAGCCTACAGAGGGGGCAAGCTATCCCTCAACTGGGAGGGTCCTTATCGCGTCGCCGAGACACTTCACCGGAGGGCATACAAACTAGAAGAGCTCGATGGGCGACCTATTCCACGTACCTGGAATGCGGATAACCTCTGCCAATATTATCAATGATGTATTCCCTGGAGTACGAGCAATAAAGGAGTCCCTTCCGACGTCACAGCCTACTCTCCCATGTATCCAAGGACCAAATCTCACAAAAGGAGCTCACTGGCATCGTGGCTAACGGGACACCACTCGGCCCCAGCACGGCGGTGCCCCCGAGTCGGTTAAGATCCTAACAGCTCCATACCCGGTCGAGTCGCTCCTCGGGCGGCACACAAACCCCCGAGGTGGTTCAAAAGGAGCCCGCCGGCATCGCGGCTAACGGAACACCACTCAGCTCCGGGACGGTGATGACCCCGAGTTGGTTAAGACCCTAACAGCTCTGTATCCGATCGAGTCACCCCTCGGGTGGCACACAATACCCGAGATGGTTCAAAAGGAGCTCACCGGCATCACGGCTAACGGGACACCACTCGGCCCCGGCATGGCGGTGCCTCCGAGTTGGTTAAGACCCTAATAGCTCCGTACCCTGTTGAGTCATCCCTCGGGCGGCACATAAACCCCTGAGGTGGTTCAAAAGGAGCTCGCCGGCATCGCGACTAACGGGACACCACTCGGCCCCGGCACAAAGGTGCCCCCGAGTCGATTAAGACCCTAACAGCTCCGTACCCGGTCGAGTCACCCCTCGGGCGGCACACAAACCTCTGAGGTGGTTCAAAAGGAGCTCGCCGGCATCGCGGCTAATGGGACACCACTCGGCCCTGGCACGGCGGTGCCCCCGAGTCGGTTAGGACCCTAACAGCTCTGTACCCGGTCGAATCACCCTTCGGGTGGCACAAAAATCCCGAGGTGGTTCAAAAGGAGCTCGCCGGCATCACGGCTAATGGAACACCACTCGGCCCCGGCACGGCGGTGCCCCCGAGTCAGTTAAGACCCTAACAGCTCCGTACTCGGTCGAGTCGCCCCTCGGGCGGCACATAAACCTCCGAGGTGGTTCAAAAGGAGCTTGCCGGCATCATGGCTAACGGGACACCACTCGGCCCCGGCACGGTGGTGCTCCCGAGTCAGTTAAGACCCTAACAGCTCTGTACCCGATCGAGTCGCCCCTCGAGCGGCACACAAACCCCCGAGATGGTTCAAAAGGAGCTCACAGGCATCGTGGCTAATGGGACACCACTCGGCCCCGGTACGGTGGTGCCCCCAAGTCGGTTAAGACCCTAACAGCTCCGTAACTGATCAAGTCGCCCCTTATATGGAACCTAGATCGTTGAGACGGCTCTAAAGGGCCCTGTTTGGCCCTCACAGATGCCGAGTCGGCCGGCTCGGCCCCGACCGGCCCAGGCATCTCCAATATTGACCAAGTCGGTGTAGGCCTCCTCGGTCAACCCCACTTGGCCTCGGCGTCCCCAAGTTGGCCGAGTCAGCCCCGACCATCTCTGGTCGGTCCCAGTGCCTTCAAGATTAATCTTGGCACTAAGTCGCCCGTGGATCATTCCAAGCCTTCAGAGGATTCATGTGCAGGTGAGTCTCCCTTCGAACAGTCTACAATGACATAAGGCATCTCGAGTGACCTTCCACATAGCTGGCTTACATCCTGGAGACGCATTCGAGCGTTGGCTAGTCCAAAACTACAATTCGGCTATGACATTGTCAATATGCGCAACATTCAAAGTTGAGAAAACATTTCAGAAGAAAAGCCCTCCCCCCTTCACCAACAGGTACGAGACCCATTCAATCGTTGGTTGTGCAGTAAGGCATTTTTCCCAAAGAAAGAAGGAACAGATGAAGCAAAATGTAAAGAAATTTCGGCAAAAAAAAGTTCTTCTTCATTAACAATTGAAGGGAAGTACAAAATTGGGCCTAAAGCCGGTTACACGAATCAAAGAAAAAGAAAAATGGGCGGTGGATCCTCAAGGTTCGCCTGGGCCGGGCTTCTTCTCGTTCTCCTTCTCTGCTGGCTCCTCGTCAGACTCCCCAGGCCGGATTTCATCAAGCTCAGAGATGTTGATCTCGAGGGTCGCAAATACTTTAACCTTGCACATCTCGAAGCCTTGGACATAAGCATCAAGGCCGGCCTCGATGACTTCCTGCTTGAACTCCGGCGAGGCCTTATAGTTGGAGACGACCTACTCCGCCTCGGCCTCAGCCCACTATGCCCTGGCCTCGGCCTCCTTGGCTCACGCCTCGGCCTCCCAAGCCCTGCTTTCAGCCTCTTCAGCACGGGCACTGGCCTCATCAGCATAGGTCACTGCTCCTGCCTTCTCTGAGCCTGCCTCCACCGCTGCCTTCTCCGCGGCAGCTGTCCTCTCCGTAGCAGCCCGAGCTTCCTCCTCGGTGCGTTGGAGCCACTCGATCAACTCCTCATTCTGTGCCGTGGCGTCCTTCAACCTTTCCGAGGCCAGCTCCATCTTGGCCTCAGCTGCGGAGGCCCAGCTCTCCACCTCCCTTAGTCGGCCGGCCAGACTCTCCTCCCGGGCCGAGGCCTCTTGATGAAGACGAGCAAGGCTTTGGGACTGCGCCATGCTCTCTTTCTTGTATTTGTCGGCCCGTGCCATAGCCTTGACAAGCGTATTCGAGGAGTGGGCCAACGCCTCACAAAGGCCAATTGCACCGTTGGCCAACTGTAGCAAAGGGAGCATGTTGACCATAGGAAATGGAAACATCAAAATAAATGAGGAAAGCTCAAAATAACCTGGACAACGGAAACCATTATCATATCCAGGAGTGCGGAGTGGCTCAATCCCTGCATCGCCTCCTCGGACTCAGCAGTCCAAACTCCTGACAGTAGGCGTGCAGCTTGTGCGGCGTCCGCCATTGAGCTGGGTGTGGGGACTGGCCGCATCAGTCCCTCCTACAGACCTTCGACCTGGGGGCGGGTCGGGAAACGCGCCGGTTGATGGGATGAGCTCCCCGGCTCGCCTCCCCGCTTCTTGGTCACCTCCGCCCCATCCCAGGACTCCCTGGCGACTGGCTCCCCCTCGTCAGCGGTTAGGGAAGCATTCTCCACTCCTGGCTCTGTGGCAGCCGGAGGGCAGATAGCGATTGTGACCCATCCCGCCTTGGGCACATCTGTGGCGGCAGGAACCTCCTCCACATCTAAAACCACCACCATCGGCTCAGTGGTGGCCGGAGTCTCTCCTTCTTCAACTTCGGCCCCGGCCAGCTCCAAAACCACTCCTCTAACCGGCTTCTTCTCAGCCGGCTCTTCCGTAGGCGTCGGGGCCGTGAGGGCTTCAATTGACCTGGCCGGCTCCCTTCTTCGAATCCTCTTTGCCGGCCTGGACGTCTCTCTGGTCGCCTGCCTCTTTTGCTTCAAGGCAACCTCGAAATCGTTAGCGGAGACCTTCATCGCTGCATCGAAAGGGTGACAGGCATTAGCAATGGCGTACAACAAATCTTGGATCGAGACAGAAGAAGTCGGGCGTCAAGCTCACCGGCCGCCGGGGCCAACTCAACCTCTACCAGGTTCTCCTCGGACAGGAGTTCCTTGTAACCCGGGATTTGGCAATTAGACAATTGGGTGAATAGTTTCCTGTCCCTATCCCTTACGGTGGAATCATCATTGGAACTAGTGTCTGGCTCCCTCCAAACAGCCCTTACCCCCTCGACATGGGCAAAAAGGAATCGAGGTTTCCATCCCCTAATTTTGGACAGGAGACCTAAAGGGAAGGCTCTTCCCGGCCTGGCGATAAATGCCCACCAGGCCCCTCACCCTGACGGCGGAGCTTATAGAAAGCTTGGAATAGAGACAGCCCTGGCCGGGCCTCCTAGAAGTAGCAAAGAATAATGAAGGCGCAGATGATCCGAATCGAATTCGGAGTCAACTGCGCCGGCACTAACCTATACCTATCTAAGAGGTTTAGGAAAAAAGGATGGAAAGGAAGGTGCAGTCCGCAACGGAAGAACTCCTCATATAGAGCGACCCGACCGGGGTGGTCAAAGGTCACCCTATCTTCGGGCCCCAGCGCGGATAGGCCGATGAAATCAAGGACCAGGTACTTAGTGCTAACGGCCTCTACATCCTCAGGGGTCATGGTTGAGGCCACCCCCGCTGGACCTGCTGGATCAGAACTCACCGCTGGAGGAAGTGCCGGACGGCGGGAGGACATAGGGATTGCCCTCATAGGGGAGCCTGAGGTGGATGGAGGTCCTATCGCCTTCGATCGGTCGCGGATGGTGATGCGGCCCACCGGCTGAGGATTTGGCTAGCTAAAGGGGCCCGGTTTTCACTACTGGAATGGGAAGACTCTTCTACGGGTCTCTTACCCTCCCTAACGGCACGATAGTCCATGGATGAGGTAAAGGATGAAACTGACCTGGGAGTTAGGAGGGCTCAGGTCGCAGAAGAGCTCAGGGAAGAAGAAGGTGGAAGAAAGCAATGGCAGTGTAAAAGTTTTCCCAGGCTCTTGAAATGCTTTTATACCCTCCATCTCCGGCCAGCGACGCTCAAGATCCCACCACGTGGCACACATCTATTGCGCCAAGGGCTGTCAGCCGGAAATTTCGCCTGCACCCGAGACATGCCGCCTCGATTCGTCCCAAGGAGCGTGATCCCCTACTAATCACAGAGCATAGAAAGCAGAGAAGCAATGATGACCCTTGCCTTTTTCCATTCCCAAGGAGCTTCCTCTCTGTAGCGTCTGATGCCAACGTCAGCCCCCACCTACCGCATGATTGCAGGAGATCTTCGAGGCGACACTGCCTCGGGATAAAGTGCCAGCTCATCAAGCCAATGAAAGCGCACTAAGAAGGCAATCATTTTTTGAATTTTCATGCCCCTTTCGCCCAAAGGACTGCAGGCACGTAGTCCTTAGTGCTCAGAGGCGGGAGGGCATCTGATGTGGCTGGTATAGCCACAAGGGCAAGTTCGGCAAAACATTAGTGCAGCCCCGGCGTCTCCTGTTGGGAATTGTATCCTAAAGCCAATCATTTGATGATTGTGCTAATGTAAATTGTATATAAATTGATATATTAATAAAAGTTATTTGGCAGTTTATTCATTACAAGAACATCTTCTTAACTCCTAATAGTAATGAAGCCCTCAGGATCTTCCTTCACGATAAAGGAGGATTTATCTTTGAAGGTCCTTAAAAGAGTTCGCGACCAAATGATATACTATGACAGGGCCATAGTACTATCAATTATAGGACGTTGTATATCATATTTGTTGGTTTCCTCTTAACCAAGGAGTGTAGAGACACTGGTATGACATACAGGTGAAAGTGTAGGAGTACATTTCACCGAACGTGACTCATTTTCGGATACTCTGCTGTCAAGAGTTAATCCGAGAAGATATAGGTATAAGTATCCTTCAGACCTGAAGATCACAACCAGTGGCTTACAAGCAACTCATTGTACTTAGGTGCCGGACCACCTGGATTTCTAATCCAGCTACGAAAGGTTACTGGGTGCAGTCAAGTACTTGTGGTAGTCAGTTGTGGATCAAGATGGAATTTGACCTATCCCATTAAAAGGAGAAATGCTTGTGTTTCAATTTAGCAAGACCTTGGCCAAGGCACTTCATGTGAAAGTCACATGATCACTAAAATTGAAATCACTTTATGGATTTGCTATTTAGAGTTGACAGGCTCTTAAGCCATCCTTAGCATTTGTGGTCAAGAGATGAATTATACGGTAACTGTTTCTTAGGGTTCTTGGAGTTTGCTCGGCAACTCTTCGACCTATCCGGACGTCGGGTTCCATTGCTAGATGGGCACATCGATTAGTATAGAAAGTTGTTTCTATGCTACCGGCTTAGGTTCGAACCTAGAGAGTCACACGCATAGAAGTTTCCTAGGATGATCTATTTGCTGATCAACGATTGAGAATCGTATATGATTTAATTAATCAATTTGATTGATTGAATTATCTCAATTGGGTTAAGTACAAGTGAATAAGATTCAATTTGGTTTAAGTCTATTAGAAGGACTAAGTCAATTTCAAATATTGATTTGAAATTAGACTTGATTTGGATTTAAATAGATTCAGGACTAGCCAAATTTGATTTGGGCTAGGACCATGATCTATGTGGGTTAAGTCCAATAAATTCAGATCAGATTAAACCATCACCTGAACCCAAACCTCTCGCATAAGATCTCACATGATGATCTAATGTCTGAGAGATTAAATTCTCATTTAGAATTTAATGTATTAATTTAATTTCCAAAATTCCTAATGTGCCTCTTTTCTTCGTTTTTCTCTTTAACCGATGTCGGAATTAAACGCCTCTCCTTGGTTTTCACCGAATCGGCGTCTCTTTGCTTTTGCCAAACGAGAATTCTTAATGTTAGAATTCAATGTCAGGCTAAAATGAGACTATAAATAGAGGACATCCCTCACCAGATTACACAGAACAACAACACACGATATGTCATGGATTGTAATTCTAAAAAGTTAGAATAGAAAATCCTGGTGATTCTGGTGTTAGCGGAAGCTGGTGGATCTTGGAGGAAGATTCAAGTGGAGGATTCAAGATCAGCAAAGTATTTTTCGCGAGCTAGCACTCCCGGAAATCCGATCATTCGGGGCTTCGCGTGGACGATACTAGAGGCCGGACGATTGAACGGCTGCAGAGCAAAAAGGATTTACCTACTGTTCTTAAGGTAAGTGATTTGATCCCTAGATCTTAAGGCAGGCTTCAAGAAGTAGTATGACTTCATCTTGAAGATCAAGATATGATCTTGATGTTTTTATATGCATATTTTAGATCAAACGATCCTATATATAAGGCAAAGATATGATCTTGATGCATATTAGATAGATTAATATGTAATCTTTTAATTTCCGCATTGATAATAGTTATCAAATTTTAAAAATATGCATGCCTCGGAGTTTATTTCTCCCTACAAATGGTATCAGAGCAATGGTTTCGATATTGATCTAATTTATTGCATGTAAATTAATGTTCTTATTAATTGTGTAATTATGGCTAAAACTGATCACAAGGCCATATGGTCACATATGGATTGAAAATCCAAATTACCCATTCAATGAGGTATTCTGTGACATATTGCCGTGTGATTGTTTATCATGATGCTTATAAAGAAAATTTAAATTGAGCTTTGGCATCAAAACATAGATTACACACTCTCAAAAATATTTGATACATATTGATGTTGTATAAAAGCATGATATTTGCATGTTTAGTATAAAACATAGATATGAGATATGATGGCATGTGTCTATGTTATGAAACATACAAATATTTATGAGAGTTTTATTTGAATGTCAAATATTAATTCATAATCTTTTTAGATATGATCTAAATATAGGAATTATGAGTAGTAACATAATGCAAGTGATGCTTGATTGAAATATATGACATGTAAACATGAAATATATTTAATCTTTTGGGTTAGCTAAATCGGGTCCATAAAGGGTTAGACCCTAAGGTTTAAATCAACTGGACTAAAAGAGTATTTGATCAAATCTAATTAGATTAGGTTAAGAATGCTCTAAATCAAACAATAGTTGTAGTTGATCATGTCCTTCTCTTTGATTAAACCAAATGGAAGTAGATTAGGCTCCGTGGTTGAGCATGAATCTCTTAGATGGTCAAATCAGAATTGGTTAACCATATGATGTCAAGGTGAGTTGGCAAGTTGCTCTAGGATCAACGATCGAATGGTTTTTAATTGGGAGCTACTCGTATTGATGCGTCTTTAACGAGTTAATGGCATATCCCTCCCATCGATCTCACTCACCTGGTCAATATGGTGAACCATTTATGATTCAGATCATTTACCTGATTCGGGTTGACCCATGCCTGTAAGGAAATCAGTCTGACTGATTTAGGTGCCACTTAACCTGACTTAATCTTGTTTCATTCTACCGATTTCATAGATTCAGTGGGAGAACTTGATTAGTCAATTTATCTTCAAATTATTAAATCCTCTAAAATTATTAGGTCCTTAAAATGAAATAGTTATATGATAACTAGATCATAGCCTCCCATTAAGGTGGGTGATAATGAGTCCGATGTCTTGATAATCATTGGAGGCACTCCATGCCTGGTGCTTGTCAACCATCGGAATTATCATTCATTATATGATAAGTCAGCGTAACTATTAAATAGACAGTCAGGTGAGCCGAGCTTCACTCGGGCTTGGTTGTCTATTGATAGGTTACACTGATTATATCATTTAATGGTTGGACCTAACCAGAACTTTCAGTGGAGGCACTCCATGCCTGCTGAAGAGGTACATGGGGCAAAACTGAACACTAAGAATTGTTTGGGAAACAATTGGTTTTGAACCTACTCTTAGATGCATATGGGTTGGCCAAGCTTCACTTGGGCCTGTATGTAGTCTATGTAGATCTTAGTGCCCGCTAAAGAATTAAGAATAATTCTTCGAATTGGGGTGTAGAGGCTGCCAATTTGAACAAAATAGTGGAGAATCTTTAGACTAAAGTCCAAGTCTTTAGACTGAATCAATTTATATACTAATAAACTTTAGTTTTTCCTTATGCAGAAAATGGCCACTAATTTATCATTAAGGTCCCTATTGGATAGTGACAAGTTGAATGGTTCAAATTTCAATAGCTGGTTCAGAAAACTTAAGATCGTCCTTGAGCATGAGAGGATTCTATATATTCTGAATAATCCTGCACCAAAGATACCTGATGCAAACACCAAAGTTCTGAGAAAGACACTTATCAGAAGTGGCTCAATGATAGAACTAGCGTACGTTGCATCATGCTAGCAGCAATGAACGATGAATTCGGTCGCCGGTTCGAGAATGCTCAGCCAGAAGAAATCATTCAAGCGTTGAATGAATCTTTCGGCACACCCGACGACGTTGAAAGGCACAAGACTAGTTGTGCTATTTTTAATGCTCGAATGAGGGATGGATCTCCTGTCACTGATCATGTATTGTACATGATCGAGAAGATAGAACTCCTAAGCAAGCTCGGCTTTCCCCTACATGAGCAGTTGGGAAAAGATGCGATCCTGAATTCCTTGCCTCCATCCTTCCGACCTTTCCTTACTCATTTTCGAATGACAAAGCCTGCAGTCAACTACCACGGTTTGTTGGGGTTGTTACAGAACTTTGAGAAGGATAACCAGCTCTCTAAGGGTTTGGTTAATGTGGTTGAAGGATCTAAGGTAGGGCGTCAACCCTTTGGGAAAGGGAAGAAGAAAAAGAATAAGAAAAAGGTGCAACATGCTAGGACATCTATAAGGGGTCAGATGCAGAAGAAGAAAGTTGATAAAAGTCAAGCTGAATGCTTTCATTGCAAGATGCAAGGGCACTGGAAGAGGAACTGTCCTCTTTACATTGCCACACTTGATCCAAACAGGCCAAAGAAGAAAAAGGGGCAAGATGTTGCTCAACAAGGTATTTATATGATAACACCTTGTAATTTTTCTATATATGATAATCAGACCTGGGTATTGGATACCGGGAGTCCTTTTAACATTTGCAATTCATTGCAGGGACTACAGGTCACTAGAAGATTTGAGGACAATGAAAGATTCCTTAATGTCGGCGATGGAAGATTAGTTCCAGTACTGGCATTAGGAGTTCTTGAAATAGTTTTCAATAGAAATGTCATTATACTAAATGATTGTCATTTTTGCCCAACGTTCTTGTTGAACGTAATTTCTGTAGGCCTTCTGGCCAAAAGTAATTATGAAATTTCAATAAAGGATGTTACTTTGAATATCATTATGAATGGAGTCACTGTAATGACTGGGCATTTATCTAATGGCATTTATATATTATCACAGCCTGTGAATGTAGTGTACAATCAAGTAAGCGCCCTAGAACAACTGATGTCACAGACATTTATCTTTGGCACCATCGGCTGGGTCATATCAATAAGAACAGATTAAACAGGTTAACTCAGGAGGGCATCCTTCGAGTTGATGATTGTGAATCATTAACTACCTGTGAATCATGTCTTCTTGGTAAAATGACCAAGTCATCTTTTACTGGAAAAGGTGAAAGAGCCAAAGAGCTATTGAGTCTAGTACATACTGATGTATGTGGACCAATGAGCACTTGTGCCAAAGGTGGATATTACTACTTCATTACTTTTACAGACGACCTTTCTAGGTTCGGTTATGTCTATCTTATGCGACATAAATCTGAATCGTTTGAAATGTTCAAACTATATCATAAAGAAGTAGAAAAACAAACAGGAAAATGTATTAAGACCCTTCGATCAGATCGAGGAGGCGAATACCTTTCCAATGAACTTTGTGACATATTTAAGGAGAATGGGATTCTCTCCCAATGGACTCCTCCTGGAACACCGCAACATAACGGTGTGTCGGAAAGAAGGAATCGAACTCTGTTAGACATGGTTCGGTCCATGATGGGTTTTGCAAGCTTGCCAATATCATTTTGGGGATACGCATTAGAATCAGCTTGTCATATTCTTAATAAGGTTCCAAGTAAGTCTGTTTCTAAAACTCCACATGAGATGTGGTATGGACATAAACCGGTTATCACCTATCTGAGAGTCTGGGGGTGTCCGGCTTATGTGAAACGTGCAAAATCAGACAAACTTGAACCCAAATCTGACAAATATTTTTTCATCGGCTATCCGAAAGAAACCAAAGGATATTACTTCTACAATACTGAAGAACAAAAGTTGTTCATTAGTAATAGAGCAGTTTTTCTTGAAAAGGAGTTCCTTAGTGAAGGAACAAATAGCTCTAATGTTGAACTTGAGGAAGTTCATCAAGTAGAAGGAACAACACAAACCAGTGAACCCTTAGAATCTGAGTTGATTAGATCAAACTCAAAACCCATTTTAGATGCACCATTAAGGCGATCTGGTAGAGTACCACATCAACCGGACAGATACTTAGGTTTCTTGGTCCAGAACGATGATCCTGTTGAACTCGATGAGAACAACGAGGATCCGATCACCTATATGGATGCTATGCAAAGGACTGACTCTAATAAATGGCTTGATGCCATGAAATCCGAACTTGATTCCATGAAGGACAATAATGTATGGACATTAGTTGACCCACCCGAAGGGATAAAACCCATAGGGTGTAAGTGGGTTTTCAAGAGGAAAAGAGGCGCAGACGGAAAGGTTGAGACCTATAAAGCACGTCTGGTTGCCAAGGGGTATCGTCAACGTTATGGTATTGACTATGACGAAACGTTTTCTCCTGTGGCAATGCTGAAATCCATTCGGATTATGCTAGCTATAGCAGCACACTTCGATTATGAGATTTGGCAGATGGATGTTAAAACCGCTTTTCTAAATGGTGATTTAGAAGAACAGGTGTATATGATACAGCCTGAAGGTTTTATATCTGAAGACGAGTCTAAAGTGTGCAGGCTACAGAAGTCTATTTATGGACTTAAGCAAGCATCTAGGAGTTGGAACATACGATTTGATAAAGTGATCAAATCTTATGGCTTTATTAAGAATAAAGAAGAACCTTGCATTTATAAATGGGCTAACGATTCTGTTATTGTATTTCTTGTATTATATGTGGATGATATTCTCTTAATCGGGAATGATATCCCTGCATTACAAGGAATAAAGACATGGTTATCATCACAATTCTCCATGAAAGATCTGGGAGAAGCATCATACATCCTAGGGATGAAGATCTATAGAGATAGATCTAAGAGGATGCTTGGTTTATCCCAATCTACGTACATTGACACAGTGCTAAAGAGGTTTAGCATGGAGAATTCCAAGAAAGGCTATCTTCCGATAGGCCATGGAATTCATCTTTCTAAGAAGGATTGTCCGACAACTCCTAATGAAAGAGAACGTATGAGTCGAATTCCATATGCTTCGGCAGTAGGATCGATTATGTACACCATGACATGTACAAGACCAGATGTGGCATACTCACTAGGAGTAGTGAGTAGATACCAATCTGATCCAGGAGAAAAACACTGGCAAGTTGTTAAGACAATCCTTAAGTATTTGAGAAATACTAAGGACCAGTGGTTAGTCTATGGAGAGTCTGATTTGAAACTTGTTGGATATACTGATTCCAGTTTTCAATCAGATCATGATGATAGCAAAAGTGTATCGGGTTTCGTGTTTATCCTAAATGGTGGAGCTGTTTGCTGGAAAAGTTCCAAGCAACATACAGTGGCAGATTCGGTGTGCGAGGCAGAGTACATCGCTGCATCAGATGCTGCGAAAGAAGCTGTGTGGCTGCGAAAGTTCATCTCCGAGCTTGGAGTGACACCTTCCATAGATGGACCAGTCCTGTTGTACAGTGACAGCACTGGTGCCATAGCTCAAGCAAAGGAACCACGAGCACATCAGCGCACCAAGCACATACTGCGCCGGTTTCATCTTATTCGAGAGATTGTAGACCGAGGTGACATAAATCTTCAGAAGATTGATGGAAAGGAAAACCTAGGTGACCCATTTACTAAAGCACTCAGCATCAAGGAGTTTGACAACTATAAGTTGAAGATGGGTATTAGATACTGTAATGAGTGGCTTTAGGCTAAGTGGGAGTTTGTTGGGAATTGTATCCTAAAGCCAATCATTTGATGATTGTGCTGATGTAAATTGTATATAAATTGATATATTAATAAAAGTTATTTGGCAGTTTATTCATTACAAGAACATCTTCTTAATACTCCTAGTAATGAAGCCCTTAGGATCTTCCTTCACGATAAAGGAGGATTTATCTTTGAAGGTCCTTAAAAGAGTTCGCGACCAAATGATATACTATGACAGGGCCATAGTACTATCAATTATAGGACGTTGTATATCATATTTGTTGGTTGTCCTCTTAACCAAGGAGTGTAGAGACACTGGTATGACATACAGGTGAAAGTGTAGGAGTACATTTCACCGAACGTGACTCATTTCCGGATACTCTGCTGTCAAGAGTTAATCCGAGAAGATATAGGTATAAGTATCCTTCAGACCTGAAGATCACAACCAGTGGCTTACAAGCAACTCATTGTACTTAGGTGCCGGACCACCTGGATTTCTAATCCAGCTACGAAAGGTTACTGGGTGCAGTCAAGTACTTGTGGTAGTCAGTTGTGGATCAAGATGGAATTTGACCTATCCCATTAAAAGGAGAAATGCTTGTGTTTCAATTTAGCAAGACCTTGGCCAAGGCACTTCATGTGAAAGTCACATGATCACTAAAGTTGAAATCACTTTATGGATTTGCTATTTAGAGTTGACAGGCTCTTAAGCCATCCTTAGCATTTGTGGTCAAGAGGATGAATTATACGGTAACTGTTTCTTAGGGTTCTTGGAGTTTGCTCGGCAACTCTTCGACCTATCCGGACGTCGGGTTCCATTGCTAGATGGGCACATCGATTAGTATAGAAAGTTGTTTCTATGCTACCGGCTTAGGTTCGAACCTAGAGAGTCACACGCATAGAAGTTTCCTAGGATGATCTATTTGCTGATCAACGATTGAGAATCGTATATGATTTAATTAATCAATTTGATTGATTGAATTATCTCAATTGGGTTAAGTACAAGTGAATAAGATTCAATTTGGTTTAAGTCTATTAGAAGGACTAAGTCAATTTCAAATATTGATTTGAAATTAGACTTGATTTGA